>VTPC01000557.1:126580-137214 GCA_011009095.1 Ignelater luminosus
AATTACTAGAATTTAAATTATTGTTGATGATGAAGCTTTATATTATGTAGAAAATGAAAAAAATTGTCAATTAATTTATTCAAGGGTTTTCATAAATGAATATGCTAAAAGCTTATTTGTTCATAAACAGTACGTTGCAGGCCACATGAAAAAAGTTGATCACCGTTTACATGTAAGGTGTATACCTATGAAATGAGACTTTTTTTTTCAATTTTAAACGTTTATTAACAAAAAATGGTTACAAATTTAATCTTCAAAATAATAGCCATCGCTAGCGACACATTTTACCCATCTCTCAGGCAATTTGTGAATGCCGCGCCAAAAAAATTGGCCGTCTTTGGCCGCAAACCAATCATCGAGCCATTTTTTGGCTTCTTCGTGAGAATTGAAGCGCTGCTCGGAAAGTGCGTGGCCCATCGATGCAAACAAATGATAATCGGAAGGCGCCAAGTCTGGTGAGTAAGCCGCATGCACCAGCGGTTCCCAATCGTACGTCTCCACCAATTCCTGGGTCGCTCTTGTTCGATGTGGTGGTGCATTGTCATCAAGAAAAATTACTTTGTGACGCCGATCGGCATATTGTGGGCGTTTTCGGTGTATAGCGCTGTTCAAATCGGCCAATTGTCGTTGGTAGCATGCACCGTCAACTGTTTCACCTGGTTTTAATAGCTCGTACCAAATCATACCATGCTGATCCCAGAAAACACACAGCATTGCCTTGCGGCCGAAGCGATTTGGTTTGGCCGTTGATTTTGGCTTGTGGCCGGGCGGACCATACGATCGTTTACGCTTGGGATTGGAGAAATACACCCGTAACGATTCGATGCAAAAAAGACTTCCTTTTGAACCGGGAGAGCAGCATTTCACAAGTGGTTTTTCGGTTGTCTTGCTGCCTTTTAGTCAGTTCATGCGGCACCCATCTTCCGACCTTTAAAATCATGCCCATGTCTTTCAAACGTTTGCAAATGGTTTTTTGGGTCACTCCCAACTGCTCTGCCATCATTTCTTGCGTTTGACCATCATCTTCATTCAACAATGCTTGCAATTCGGTGTCCTCAAACTTTTTCGGTGGCCGGCCACGTTCCTCGTTCTCCACGCTAAAATCACCACTTCGGAATTTTTCAAACCACCTGAAGCACTGTGCTCTGCTTAGAGCATGTCCACCGTAAGCTTCTATAAGCATTTGATGAGCTTGAGAAGCGTTTTTCTTCAATTGATAACAGAAAATCAACGATGTCCGCAAATCGTAGTTTGAAGGCACGAAATTCGACATTTTTAAGAGCGAAAAAAATGCGTTGTTGTATGAAACATCACAAACAATGAATTGAATATTGTTGACAGATGACAGACGAAAAAAATAAGACATTTGGGACAGTTTAAAAATACTCCTAGCGACATCTGTGGTATAATAGCTGAAAGTCTCATTTCATAGGTATACACCTGGTATTAAGTATGTAAGCTTACCTTTTATCTACAATGATGTTCAACTAAGATTTTATTGATCAACCTATTGATTAACTGACACAATAAACGCAGTAAATCTAGAAAAATTACTAATGACAACGTTAAGAAAAATCTAAACGGATGTTGCCAAAAGAAGTAAGGTTTTCTGGCAATAAACATCTCAATTGAGATAGGGATCTTATAAATATATCTTCGTGTTGTTTGCACATATTAAATAATCATTCTTGGTAATATAAAATTTAATCAGTACGTTTTAGCATTGAATTTGCTTGCTTAGTGAAGTTACGGGTCGTAACATGTTCGTCTAGTCAAGAAATCCTCTTCTCGTTGGAAGCGTCAAATTAGTCTGTGATCATTACGTTTGTTGATACCAGTAATGTTACGTATCAAGCTTTGAGTCAATATTCCAAGCTTTTCTGAGGTTAGAAAGTTATACCACGAACCTAGAGGTAAGCAGAAGCGTACGAGGGTTGCAGCCCTGTGTAATAATCAGCGTGTATCATAGACGTGTGGAATTTAGTGCCGCATTGTGAATTTTCTGTTGTCATGTCCGTAGGATGGATGTTATTATATTGTAATCTAATAAAACGGAATCATAAATAAATAAAATTGAAACTCAGATACTCAAATGGTTCTTCACTTGTACCGAACCTTGTATTGGGAAATATACAGTATGTCTCAACGGTCTCTAATGGAAAGGTATATAGAGTTTTATTTGTAGAAATATCAAAAAGTGTTACTAGGAAAATTGTACAGGACAATTACCTGTAGTCTCCAAAATTATCTCCAATTATAGAAAACGTTTTTCATTTCGAGTAGGAAAAACTGGTTCTAGTTTCTTTCGAGATTCTTGACCAATCGACCTGCGCTCTGACTGGCAACTTATTCAGTACTTTCAACCTTTCAAGATATGAACATGGTACAGCACGATGCACATACTAAATTTACCCGTCCTTCGTAAAAAACTCGTTGTTGCGTAAGAGGGAGTAAGAGCACCTTATGGATTAGAAGGCGGCTCTGTAGGAATCTTGATATGAGGATAATCTGAATTGCTACGAGCACTAGAGTGCACAGATGGACGGGAAGAATCTCTGTACCGTGTAGGAGGAGCCAGTTGAGAGTCAAGTCAAAAAGTTCACCAAAGATACACCGGCACCGGTTCTAAATACAGTCGACTCTGTTTAGTTGGGGCACAAAGGGAAAGTGTATTTTGTTCCAATAATCCGGAAGTCTCAATAAACCGGAGATCATGAAAAAACCCAAAGAAAGACATCTTCAGCATCTTTTCCTTCTCGTTTACGTTTTTGCTGCTCTACACTTGCGCCCACGATGTTTTGTTCTCAAAATTCCTTTTCACTTGCTTGAATTAGCGCAATCGTAGTTTTCGTAATCTTTAGAATTTGTGACAAACCCCCGATTCAATGTGTTTTGTTTAAGAGTTTCAATTTTTCTGTTTAAGCTTCTCCCCACCGCAGTGACCAAAAGTCTTCCCCAATCTTGGACATCGCTAGAGGATTTGTAATTAAGATAAGTTACTATTTAATTCAATTTGTTGGTTCAAATTATTGTTTTATGTGAAATCCCGTTTTTGGGATTTTTGAGGAAGAATCTACGATAAATTTAGCTATGTATTAATAAAGTTAATAATTTTACTTATTCACACTCTGCAGTCACTTTGCAATAAATTCTTAACGTAACAATTTAGATAATTTAAGATATCTAGGTACCGTACCGAAGGAATTCTGACTTCTAGTAACAAAGATAATATTTAATTTTATGATTAAAGCATTATTTATAGTTTTGACAAGAGAGAGGCTGGAGGTTTATATTGCTTATTTTATTCTGAGTTACGGAACCATTGTAGGTTCTCTGCTAAATAAAGAAAATGTAATTTGATCTCAGGGCACGATTTTAAGCTTTTATATATTCAGGGTTTGTTTGGAAAGGAGTCCATATAGAGGGTGTCAGTCTACGATAAGCTGCGTGGGTTGGCCGATGGTTTCTTTCTTCTATTTTCAGTTTCTGGCGCCCTCTAGGTATCTTTTTTGGCTTTTACTTAAAATTTAAGTTTTATGTTCAAGTAAGAACATTAATACCTGGATTATTTACTATCTTTGAAGCCCCTCCCCCATCTTCGACTTCGAGCTACGGGATCGAACATCTTTCGATTTGTGGCTTACACGAGAATTAGGCCTCTTTCAGCTTTTTCCTGTTACAGATTTTCATTTGAGGTGTTAATTGGACTATTGCCACACTCTGTTGCGATATTTTGTTGCGACGTTTCGGACGCTGACTCTGCTTCTGTCCTCAGGCGTTCGCCCTGAGAAGGGCGATTTGGTTTATTATTCTGCAACGGAGTGTGACTATAGCCCAATTAACACCTTAAATAGAAATGTCCCAATTATCCGGTGACCCAATTAAGCAGAGTCAACAGATTATTGCGACTTCTACTATGTAACAGTTCAAAGTTGGTAAAGTACTCAGCAAGACTAGTTTGCATTATAGTCAAATATTGTGAATGTTTAACGTAAAGACAAAACCTCGAGGGCTCAAAAGGACATCTGGAATCTGGACATTTAAAAATTCCATTAGATCCTGTGCAACTAAATTGCATCTTAGACCTTTAAGCTTTAATGGGCATTTAATGTTCTGCTATGACTTCTGGGTAAAGAATCAGGACATTTGCAGCATATTGATAGTGAGAAAATTGTACTAATAAACTAGGAAGATAGATTTAGAGAACCGCCATCATAAATTACAATCTAAAACCCAGTTCTAGCATGTCTATTTCTTTCTCCAAAGAGTTTGCTGCTGTTTATGACTGCCTAGAAAATAGAGACCTTGAAGTTTCATAAGCAGGAAATGAATACACAACAGGAGGTAGGGAGGTTGATACGAACTTAGTTTTTGTTTACTAACAATCTAAACCTTCCAATGGTTCTTCTAATCCATTACAGAAAATATTATTAATATAAAAGGAAATTTTACCAATACCAAATGGGAAAAAATGAAGTAGAACGAATACCTCGTAAAATTGTCAACTTCACGACTTCTACGTAAAGGATTTTCAAAAGATTTATAATGCATGTAACTGATAAGCTTTTTAATAATAATAAGTTTTTTAAGCTGCAAATTTTAAATAAGGTAGTGGTTTGACAACTAACAAAGTAAACTATTCAGTGATATCAAAATCAAGTTAATGTTTCATTTTAAAAACAAACTATCTGAAATTGTTTTGAAATTTTTTTCATATCAAACTTCAAATGTTCTGACAGTATTTCTTACTGTTCAAACAGTGTTTATATATTACAGATACGTATTCGATTTATTCTCCTTTTTAAAGTGTATCTAATTAGCTGTGTGATTTTTCAAGAAATAAAAACACGAATAAATCGATTTTGTTTTAACGATTTTGACAATTGAACAATACAACAAAAAGTTGAAAAAAAATTGTTCTACTACCACGAATAAGATTCTTCTTGAAAAGAAAGGAAAACCAAACTAACCAAGGTAAAAGAACTAAAATGCGCCCTTACTTTACTGGTAGAAAGCGTTCAGAATGATAATTTCTGTATCTACAAGCGAATCGACGTTTCTTTTTTTTTAAACAAATATTGATTTGTTTATAAATAACATTGTTAGATTTAAATACGCCTTATTTTTATACCTAGTCGAACAAATTTCATAACTATTTCCAAGATTTGTGTCAGGAATATTGAATGATCGAAGCACGCGTTAGGTATTTTACGAGAAGGTCAAAACCCGGCGCCTAACGATTTCAACTAGCTAATCAAGGTTAGTTTCAAAGACTGAAGAGCTCGACAGTTCTGGCACGTTTAACAAAAGGACGTCCTATGAGGATATGATGCCTACGTTGGAACATTAACTTCAATCAAGGCCAAACCTCTAATACTCATTAAGTTACACTAGTGTGCGTCCTAGATTTAAGGGCTCGTATCCTCTCTCCTAAAATTATATAATCGCCTTTTCCTGCGTTTCTCATATTAACCGTGTCCTACATATTTCGTTTCTTGTAAAATATTTTTAGTGTTTATGAACTGTTAACATGAAAATTAAGATTGTACCCAATTTAATTATCAGTGCGATACGTATCTGTACTAACTCAAAAAAAAGTCAACTTTAAATTGTTAAGTACTTTTTTCAAGCGGGTAGTCAATTTATCTTTTATGTTAGCATTAAGTATCTATCTTTTTACTGCCTGTTAATAGATAAATATCTCTTTTTATGAAGACGTTTTAAAATTTCATTTACTCTTTCAAACTCTAAAAAATTATTACGTTTAATACCCAGTCTCGTAATGGAGCTTTTCTTTGTCAAATTAGTATGGGTTTAATCAAAAATTACTCTCAATTAAATTTTTTTGAGATTATAATCTTGGCAGACCAAAGGTAGTTTTTATGAGCTTCTGTGCAGTTTTAGAATACTTAGAAAACTTTAACATAAAACTTACTTATAATTATTCTAATCTAAATATTACTCAAAAAAGTTTAACAGAAACTTGCATTTAAAAGTCCAAGTAAGTATCTTGGATGAAGGTTAGAAATTCACAAAGCGAAGTCCAAGTCCGTCGACAGGGCTATGACCGCTACGACCGAAGTGGCGATCTGCTCTGTTCCAAGTGAAATGTTCAGACGATCAACAACATTAACAACAAGAAATTTTCCAACGGCCAAGAATATTAAAAAAATAGTTCTTAATTACACTTTATCAAATTAAAACAAGAAACAATTTAATAATATAAAAATCTAAAATCAAACATTTAGTTTGTGGATCTAAAATTATAACTTTAAAACGATGAGTTGATCAAAAAGTAATTTAAGAACCTAAATAGCCAAGATAATCCATTTTTAAATTTAAAAGAAAGACGAAGAGACAAAATGTCTGCAAAATCCAAAATATCTTAACAAATAACAATAAATGAAACAAGTGCTGTCGGTGTTTAATTTTCATACGATCAGCCTGGGTTTTGATAAAATAAGAGGAAAGAGAAAAAATATTAAAAAAACGGAAAAAGAAAGATCTAGTAAGGAATAAACAAAAATTATAGTACAATAGATCTTAATGGAAAATATATGATGAGAGGTAATCCGAATTTTTAAAGAGCAGCTATATTAGGCCACTACATCAAAAAATTAAGTATGAATATAAGACTCCACTATACCAAAAGTAGAGCACCCAGAATATTAATCTAACAATCTTTAATCGGTAACTAGTTGTAGGTATAACTACCCCTTCATCTGACAACTCATAAACGTTGTATCTGTAGTGTTTCTCTCAGCGTCTTTTTTTCTCTCATATACTCAGTCGGATTATGGAATTAATCATCATCCCGAGTTGCTCGATTTGCTAAATGATCCATTGATAAACCATCGGTCACTGCGTGATGTTTCAGATATTTCTAGTTTTATTATTTATTGTAGCTCAGCAGTAAGTGATCAATAGACCGAGTGTAAAATTGCCCTACATGAGCATTCTGTTGCTTCACTGTTGATCACACCTTCGAAAACTATGATTACTACCGTTCACGTGCAAAATACAGCGGTCAACCATGGTTCCTGCTGCGTGTTTGTTTTACAGCCATTTCTCTGCAACAACAAGAGAAATTGCGGTGTTAACTCTGTAACGTTATATTTCTTTTTTTTTCTCCATAACCCATAATTGAGACAAGACTACTACAAGTTGCACTATCTGCATGCAAACAATAAATAAAGTAAGAGATCGTTTATTAATTTTGCAAGTTGCTGCTGATTGTTTCACTTTATCCTCGGAGAGGAAAGCAGACGATAACTCATCTCCATATACAGCTAATATAGGAGAATCACATTACATATACTTAGTAATGAAATCACCATGATTTGTACCAAAACAAAAGGAATTTATATATTCTAAACCAATGCATTCTACGTCATCAATAATTTGGTTCAACCATGGTATTAAGAAGAAGATGAAGCTCAAAAATATTGGAAAGCCCAACTCACTATAACACTTAACTAATACGTCTAGAACATTTGTAGAATTTTCTTGTTAATGACTTTAAAATCAAATATATCATCATAAAGACCCTGGCATAGATAGTGCCAGAATTAGTGAGGATTATGTAGGTCGGCAGTATATATCGTGTTAAAACAAATAAGAAAAGAAATGGCACTGGTCCAACACAAGCTACGGAGATGGGATATAACTACTAACAAGAAGATTTACCAGACAATACCTGTTGCTTGCAAAACAGAAACGTACTGCGTTTATGCAGCGGCGTGGCTACAGAGCAAGAGTACCCAGTTATTACTCACGAGCAAATTTAAGAAAGGAATTCGATTTTACGAAGCTTTCAAAACAATTTAGAAAATGTTTATATTACCAATGAAGCTTACTTTAGTACGAAAATCAACATTTCCTACAAAAACTATGGTTTGGGGAAAAATTTCACCAAACCACTCTAAATAGATATGTCGTTAAAACAGTCACTGCTCTATATTCTAAAACCTGGCGGTTACAACAAAACTATCGTATGTCCGATGCCATACCTCCAGATTTACAAGAACTTGGCAAGAAGAGAACAGGATTGCAACCATTCCGCAGCCAGCAGCTTCTTCTAAACCCCGTTGAAGATGGATGGGGGTTGATGAAGATAGAGCATCTCAAACTAAACCTCAATTAGTGGCAGCAATTCCAGTTGTCACTGAGATAATTACCGATATTTTCCAGTAAATTAATAAAGGTCTGAAGTTAAATAGTTTATCCTTTTGCAAATAAGAAGTTACAAAGTAGTTTGTTTATTGAGATTTCGATGAATTCCAAATACTTTGTAAACGTACTCCAAAGAACGAACAAAGAGGATTGACGCTCACATCACGACATCGGGTAATTAATGGAAAGTGAACCAACTTGCATACTTGTTAAAATCTAAACAACTGTTTGGAAAAACAGGGTATTTCTTATCATGCGAGAAGCTCAGATGTCTTACTGCGTTACAAAAATCAATCAGCAGTAGCGGTAGTAAAAGTCAGCAAGTAGTTAATCTTAAATGCTAAAGAATCAAATGACAGCAAAAATTAAGAATAGAAAGAAGCTCAAATGGAAATCTCAAAGAAATAGTAACACAGAATACTGCGAAGTTGGAAATGAAAGTTGTTAATAGTTCTAAGGCTGCATGATTGTAAGATTGATCAAAAATTGAAATACCAGCAGTACCGACAATGATGGATGTTTGGCCGATAAATATGGCCAATGACAACAACAAAAAAAATTGTAATGACCAATGTTGTTTTTGGAAAAATTCTATATCAACCGATCTTCACAACCATTAATATCATGTTGCAAAATTGAAAACGATTAACGCTTTTGTGTGATTAAGTCACTATGTTTCAGAAGATTATTCTGCTTTTGTTCTCAAGCATTTGCCATGAAATTATTTTCTTATAATTTTAATGCCATAATATTTCTCGAACATTTATTTTCATCTTAACGAAGTTCAGACCCAGGGAAACAATCACTTTTGATGCTGGCTGCTTAAAGTACCGATTATGAGTTACGTGGTGGTCTGGTAAATTACACCTTTGGTTGCGCAGTGGGTATGGACATTTATACGGATTTGGTTTCTCATTGGCTGTTCTACCATCGAGGGCTGTGTATCTGTCAAAGCTCGAAGTGAGTTGCAGCTAGTACCAACTAGTCAGATTTTAAGGTTGTTTGACAGTTTTGACCGATTTTGGATTTGATCTCTTGCATTACGTGGCTTTTTTTAATCTTCTGCAAGTTTTAATTTTTTTCTTTAGTTATTCTTTTCCAAATTTTCTGATTTCTTCTTTTTTGTTATTATTTTGAGTTCTAAATTTCTCCTATGTATTTTTCACTATTTTTAGTCTGTTGGTCTTCTTTGTTTTATATAAATATTTTCCTAAGCGTTCGTGAAAATCTGAAGCTATTGCATATGTCAAACCTGTTTCCGATTTTCTAAGCTGATTGAAAGCAAATGGTGCGTACAGTATGAGAGCTGTTGATCAGCTTATTCTATTCTTCTTAGTTCAGTTGATCTCAAATTCTTGGTTCTATTATTTAGACGGATAGTGTACGGGACGCTTTCCTTTTGGTCACGAATGAATACTCAGGAACTCAAAAAAGTGTAACTATTGAGCAAGACAGTAAACTGGCAAGCTTTTTAGTTTCTTGTGTTCATCTGTTAAAAGTGACATGTTTTTCAAGGTTGGGATATGATTTTCTGTTCAAACTCCTTCATGAAGATGTTGCCCGTAATTGGAGAGAGTGATAAACGCCTTGCCATGCCAAAATTCCTACTGGCAAAATTAATTGCCTAACTGAAATTGTGCTTGATGTATGTTGTAAGCAGTTCCATTTCTTCGTGTGTACGTTCACTTTTGCCTATATCAAAACCTATCCAGATGTCATTATTTCATTATTATTTATCAGAAATCAGAGATCTTGCTTTACAATTTTTTTATCACTTTCCAACAACTTTGTAAGTAATAAAAAACGCATTGTGAGATCACAACGCTAGCCTCAGCAAAATGTCTTTCTAGTGTGTATTAGGTAGGCAGAATGGGAAAGAATGCCTTTTATGGGGAGGAAGTCCATACTGACTGCTGAATGACAATAGCCAACCTAACATAACCTGGACCAATTTATCTTTGATCATTAACACTGACTCCAAGGCATTTTTGTGAAGATACGTTCAATATGAAAATTTCAGCTTTCAAAATCATAGTAAACATGTAACTAGGTGTATACAAGAACTATTTAAAAATGAAAAATTAGATATGAAGTTTACTTTAGAATTGTTTCTGTTTAATTTTTTAGTTAACAAATAAAGTTTCGTTTTTGTTTTAAATAAAACAATTAATTATATCTAAATATACTTTCTGATAGTCTCTCGTACATTAAACAAGTATTGAATAGATAGCGATTTTCATTTAAAATGACAACGATAGTTCCGCATAGATCTTGCGCATAGTACACATGCAACATTAACTACGACATTAAATTAATCTGTTCCATGACTCTCCGTGACAGTTCCGGATCCCACGGCTACCGCCAAGATCTCACGAAAAATTTGTTCGCCCTCCGTTGCATTTCTAACTTTGCTCTCGCAAGACATAACGATTTTTCCTTGTCACTTCAGCTTCATAAAAAAA
>VTPC01000558.1:0-15015 GCA_011009095.1 Ignelater luminosus
AAAAAAAGAATGTTGTAATACCCTCAAAACTGAAGACGGATTTCTTGTTAAACATTTACACTTAAAAATTAAAAATTCCATAACTCCTAAAACGATTCAAAAATTTAGGTTAGTTACATAAAAATGCTTTAAATAACATCTGCTCACTTCTTTATGTTATCTAAATTTTCTAATACCCGGAAACTAACTTGTATAACAGCTATAAAAGGTTGTCGAAAACACACATTAAAATTATTATGTTTCAAAATTTGTTTTGAAAAAATTATTTAATTAATAACAAAGAATTATAAAAAAGAAATCAACTCACTCAATAAATTTTCTACAAATTCAACCTTGAGCAATCATTACTACGCTCTGCTTAACACGGTTGTACGTGATTTTAATTTGATAAACAATAAAAAAATATGAAATTTACACTTCTTTTATTATTGCAGATTTTGTGTATTTTTCCACGTCTTGTAACACCTTGGCCTATATCCGGAGTGGCTCTGTGGATGGGACAACTTCAAGATATCTTGATACCAATTGGCCTCGGTATAGTCGATTCCAGATTTTGTAAATGGGTATCGAAAGTTTACAAATGTGCGGAAAGGAGAAAAGTTGTTGATAAAGTTCCGCCAGGTGGTAAGTAACGCATTTACTGTAATTTATTACTTTTTAAATTTGATCTTTAATACATGTAATCAATTAAAATTATATTTCGAAATTTATTGCAGTTGGTTTGGATGGAAAGTTTCGCCATTTCGGTAGCCAACCGCAAAGTTTAGAAATTACACAAACCCATCTTGAACGACCGAGAGGGTATTCCCCTACGGAACCTAAATTTCCTATTACTAATGGATCATTATATACGAGTATCGATGGAAGGTTGCCTATTATTCATAATTATAGAAGACACAAAGATCTAAGAGGTATACGTACTATGTTTTTAGTATTTCATCAGAAATTTATTTTTATTTTCTTTTTTTACTACTTTTTTTGCTTTTCTTACCACTTCTAATATTCTGTATGTTATATAGTACCAATAACAAACTGAGATACTGAGAATTCGTGCACATCAACCTTGAGTTTTAATATATGCATATCTTAAGATTATATTGTTAATCATTATAATAAAAGATTTATACACAGTTCCCAACATTAACATTAACATTGATATTTTATAATAAGATAATTATAGCAGCAGGTAATAATAGTATATTTACAATAACAAAAGACAAGATCAAATTTTCTTTTTTCTCCAATTCTTTTGTCTGGCATGAGTAGATATTACTTTTGCATTTCATTTCCTCTGGTAGACTGTAATACAATAATATAGTCTCAAAGAAATTTATAAACTCCACTTATTTTATTTATTATAATTTCTACACATTGGGCAAAAATAGTTTTTCTCAATTCTTTTCTCTATCATTATCTTTACTACAAACATTTTGACCATAGCAATATACTTTTGGCAGTTTTTGTTTACACGATCTTGTGTGTAGTGAACACAATAGTGGGCTATTAGCCTTCTTCGTTGAAAAAGTTGATGGGGGTGGAGCCCAACAGTGAAACACTGTAAGTGGCCCGTTGGAGGGCGAAGCCCAACCAGTTTTATATCTATAACTTTCTTGAGACTTTGACTGAGATCATATACTGTGCAAGTGGTCCATCGAGGAGCGAAGGAAATATAGTACATAGGCAGTAGTATGTTCTTAAGTTCAATTTCTTTCTGGTAATGACCAGTTTGGCACAGTGGATATTACAAACAGTATTAAAAACCATGTAAATAATTAAATAAAACATATATTTCTCTCTGTTGCCAAAACAAAAATATTTTTGTGCACCTTTGCTTCATTAATCATAACTGTTTTCTGTTACAATAATTAATTAATCATAATTCATTATTGTAAGAGAAAACCTTGACAATTATACATAAACAGGATATTATAGTACATATCTTTGTATTTCTCATTGAAAATTCATTACTTCAACTATCTTTTTCTTCTTTTTATATTTTTTTTATTTGTTTTAGGGTTTTTTTGTAATTCTAATCAACTTCTTAATAACTCCTATATGAAAAGTTATGAAAAGAGATTACGAAATTTGTTTTGATTTTCTATATTTATCTTTATTACCATTAAACTGTGTATAACTGGTTAGCATTTGAAGTTAAGTGGATAGTAAATAAAAAAAGACAAAATAGATGTGCACTATTATTATAATATAATATTTAGAACTTCTTCAGTGTTTTTCTTAATTCTTTTTTTATAATTTAACAAACTATTCTTTTCTAGGTTGTCCTAAACCACCGTCGGCTCATTCCTTAAATGTTAATATTCATTCTTCACATCTTAAAAGGCAAGAATATGTTCGTCCCAGACAAGAAATGCATTTTGTTTCTCAC
Organism: Ignelater luminosus; assembly: GCA_011009095.1. Lineage (NCBI taxonomy): Eukaryota > Metazoa > Arthropoda > Insecta > Coleoptera > Elateridae > Ignelater > Ignelater luminosus. The sequence continues at coordinate 2,387 of VTPC01000558.1, forward strand.
ACTCCAAACTATGATTGCTCTTTACACCCTCAGAAGCACCCATCTTGTATAAAATGTGAAAATGGCCAATTAACTTCAAGTCAACTGAACTTACGCAACAATTATCCTCATGTCAACCCCAATTTTGCAATGCAGCAACATCTTGTAAGAAGAAATCCCAGTTTTGGGGGAAATAATTCTCCTTTCAATCAATTACGCCATAGGGATATTAGGAATAGAAGACCTCTACAAAAGAGAATAAGTTTAAGTCAAGACAGTTTGTGTAGATTGCCAGTACTGGAGAATATGCCATCAATAATATATAAACCAGATATTTGTAGACAAAGAGTGGTTAGAAATAATGGAAGAAGATTGGGGTTGAATAATAGGATAAGCAAAAGTGAAGATTGCTTAAATGATCTTCAAAAAGATTTGAGGAAATTTAAACAAAATCCTGAGATATTTCAAAAGAACTTTAACAATTCAAAATCAGCAAAAAGTAGTAATGTAAATAGCAGGCAAGATTTATCTTGCATTAGTTCTGATGATGAGTACTTCACTGATAGTGTTAATCTAAACGATACAGGGCCAGATTGTGATGCAACTTCCCAAAGCAGTTATTCTATAACAACAGAAGCAAATTGTGATTTTGAATTTTTCCAAAGTAAAGATATAGAAGATGCTGAAAATCTCGAAGAAGGAGATACTACAACAGAATCAAATGAAAATCCAAATTTCATTACAATAACAGATAATACTTATGGAATTATCAATGAAGGAAATAGAAAAACAGAATTAACAACATTTAAGCAAATATCTCAAAATCATAAACAAGCTTTAAGCATTAATAATTTTACAGAAGAAATTCTAGCACGATCCAATTCAAGAAGTTCTAAAAACTCAATCACAGATTTAAATAACCAACTTGGACGAAATTTTAGAATAACTAGATCAAATTCTAAGAGATCTCTTGAGAATTTTCAAGCTTATGTTGATGAAGAGATTGGTTGTTTTGGTGGATTTAAAATGCAACGCTCAAATTCTTTTATGACTATTGAAGATCGTAAAAAGTTAAATCATATAAACAGTAGAACTGGAAAAATTCAATTTTTAGAAAACAATAATTTTATTAACAAAACTAATGTTTATCAGAATAGTAGTAGTAATAACGTTAATAATCATAATAATAAAAATCTTTTGCAAAATTTAAATTCTAGTATTGCTTATTTAGAAGATATGTATAATCGTAATAACAATAATAATAATAATAATAATAACAATAATAGTCAGTATCAGGAAAATTATAAAAAATGTAGGAATAAAATACCACATCATGGTGGAAGTGTGCCAGATTTTAAGAAAATCTTTATATCGGAATATATCTAGCTCAATATGTATGTGTTATAAAATACCATCCACAATATTTCTTAGATTTTGCTGTATAAATTTATATTTTAAAATAAGTATTGCAGATATTTTTTATTTCTTTAGTCTTTTATTAAAGCTAGAAAACTAAGCTTCTGACAAATTATAAGAAATTCAATATGTATTGTGATAATATTGTTAGTCAAGTAAAAATCTGTATAAGTATAGTATGAGCAAATTCAAATTTTTAAAATCTTAAATCATTCAACTCATGTCGTCACGTTTTGAAATTTTTCTTGATATTAAACTGAACAAGAATTATAATATAATATTGCAAGACTGTAGTTTTATTATTAATAACTTAAATGCAAACAACTAAAACAGTCTGAATTCGCTCTTATTAAGTACAATATTGTACTTTTGAGGTCAAATTGCATATATATCGATTGACCCATCATTCAATTTTATGAATGATCATCTTCATTTATTTCCTTATATTAAAAGGAATGTACCCTGAAGCACTTGTAAACGAATAGATTTAAGTATAATGATAATAAGATTATTAACAAGATCACCTGTCTATTAAAACTAACAAATTCAAAAATAAATTTTTGTATTGCAATAATAATTAAAAGATAATTAACACAATGTTTTGTACATAATGTATATAGCTACTATATCAAATTAGAACATATAGATTGTAATAATTCTTGTATATATGTTGTTACATAAATAAATGATATAAAAAAAGTGTATTTGAAATTTTATTTATTTTAGCGATAATGAAAAGATCAGGAAATACTGAAATAATTTTATCTTTATTTGATAATAGACATACCTTTATTAATATAAGTTTTACAATACTGCATAGTTTATATTTTATTACATACAATAAGAACTCTCATAGACAACTATAAATATACTTTAAGATATATAAACATAATATAAATATATTCAACAATAAAAATAGCTAAATATCAAAATCTAATTACTATTAAGACACCCTTATTGTCGAAATATAGTAACAATTTTGAGTAAAAATCATCTTATAGGCACCAGAAATTGCAAGTTTTTGTACATTATTATATTAAAATATTGAAGTTCCAGGTAACGGCACATCTCCAAGATAGAAAGGAACAGTAATCTTAAAATTTTTATACGGAAATGGTAAGCATACTTCTCCCTAAAAACAAAAAGCCTATATTAAATTGATCAATAAGATTATTTTGCATTAGAAATATGTAAATGAAATTACATTCAAAACTATTCTCAAACTGCCTGTAGAAGTGACAAAAACAATGAATTTAAGAGTAAAATGTTTTTCCGGTCTCAGACGTGATAAGCAGTCAAGAAAATCTTTACTGCAAATGGTAATTGTTCCTTCTACGACTATTAGTTTAACAAATAAAAAGTATGATTTTAAATAATTTTAATGGCTATTGTGGCATTTGGTTTTTCACACAAATCAGAATTATGCACACTGCCAGTTTTTCAATCTACATTTCAGAATAGTGAAATTGATTTGCGCCATTAAATATAAATTATATACGAATAAAACTGGAGAAGGTAATTAATATCAGTTAGAATACTAAAAGATCAATGAATAGTAGTTATTTTGTATCAAAGCACTGAAACTCAATTTTTATGACAAATCACGTGAGTATAAAAAAGAACTTGAGTGGCAAATATGCACATTAACTTTTTTGTGAAACTGTAAAATATATAAAATTTGAAACAATAATATTTAAATTTAGGTCATGTGTATAATTCATATGATTACCAGTTTGGCGATTACAAATGTTTAGTAAGTATAGGTTGCGAAGCAACAAAATCGTATAAAAAGGAATTGGTTTACTGGCGACTTTGCAAATCAAACACCAATTTTCCGTCCAAAGAGTTTTTAAAATCACACCATAGGTGGTATCTAAATTTGAGTTTCTTCATTACCCTAAAACCTGTTGTTATATGTTAAGATTCTGTTTAAGTTTACCTTTGCAAACCTCACTTGCACTGACAGGTCTGTGCATCAGCCTGCATGGTTCACTTTTGTTTTCATACGATCCGCTCCCAATCAAGTGTTTCCACAGTTTAGATTTAAAATTTTTAAAGCCCGGTGTGCTTTTTTCCAAAAATTTGTACCATTGATCGTCTCGAATGGTATAGTGGTAATAATACCTTCTACTACTACACGTAGCATAGAGTAAATGGCACTTGCAAGTTGAAACCATATCGAATCGACGTAAACTCGAGCCTAGAGTCGGTCATTTTTCAAATCTGGAATCGGATTCACGGGGCCAAATGATCTAGTAGTCGGAGCCCAAATTATAAAATAAAACAAAAACTGTGACCATGAGATAAAAGTCTGTGACGCGGTCTGTATCGTTTTGACACGTTCAAACATGTAGAGGTAGTTCATTTACATGCAACAACGAACACTCCGGTTTGTCTGTACAAATAGGGAGTGCACACGCAGATATTAGGTAAAATACGGTCACCGCATTCAGTTTATTAGTTGGCAAAATTGGACTTTCATCTTGTTGTTCTAGAAAAGAAATTTCATATTTTTTAACAAATTTCTTGAGACTTCTTCGGACAGTCTTTTAGTTTCTGTTTTTTAGAAATGTAATGTCTGTAACTTAATTTCTGTCCAAGATTTTGGAAACCACGGGGCATTCATTTTCATGTATTCCTTATAAATTAGATCTTCTTAGTACTGACAATCTTAAGATCGTACGCAACCAAAATCTATTAATTTACTTACTCTTTAGAAATTGTTTGTATTTAAACAAATCATGGCCATCTTATTTTAGGAAAATTGAGCATTTTCGAGGTCATCTTAAAACAAAACATCTGGAAATGCAAAGCATAACTACAACGAACTCCGTTTTGTTGCTTTTTTTCAAACTTTGGCGGCCATTTTGACCATGTTCCCGAAGAGATATCAAACAACGAAGACATTATTAATTTTTGATGTAGAATCCAAATGTGAAGTCAACATTTCAGAATTTAAAACAAAATGCAGACAGACAGACAGACACACAGACTTCGAAAATTCAGTAACGACTCCTTTCGGAGTTCGTTGAATATCACAAATCACGTATCAACTTTAGCTAAAATCAGAAGCGCCCTTGAGCCTTTCACTTCCACACGCCAAAAAATGTTTGTAGTACGATTATGCTTGCCCCGTTTTAACGCTTTTATTGTAGTTAACATGGACGAACAGTAAAACGTACAATTACAATAACAAAACACACTATTCCATTAATAGAACTTTACTTCATTTGAACGCAAAATCTTCAAGCGTTCCACATTTTTAGGCAAATCAAGTAAGGTTATATTAGTGGCAGTAATAGTAGTAGTAGTGCATTTAATAATAAACGTACAATGATCAACAACTATACGGTTCAACCCTATGTGCATCGCAATTGAGGCCAATAGTTAGATGACAGTTCTCCTCTGTGATCGGTGAAAGTTCCAAAGTGCTCACCACGAAGACAACACCTTTTATCGGAGAAATAACAGTGCCTCCTCGCAGTACTATGCACGGGAGAATAGCCTCTTATAGGTCTTCGCACAATAATCGGCAGAATGATGCGACTGTTCCTGGAGCAGAGGTTCCCCCAATCGTCCAAGACCCATCGACACCAATGGAGGCCTCGACGCAACATAGTCACCATTCACTCTTAACCGTTCCTTTGGTTTACCGGATTGATGAGAATGATTGCAATAAGAATTGATGACTCAATTAGAATTCCAATAATGAGTTAGGATTCTGGTTTTATACCAGAAGCAGCTGAGACGGACGGACGGACGCGACGGCTGCGCTTCCCACGCTCTCACGCATAGAGCGGAAGGGTTTTACAATAGTAAACATTTTAAACTTGTCTGTCTTTCATTTAAAATCGTGTAATTCGATTTTACGAAAACAAACATTTAATTTGTACTAATGAATGTGAGAAAAATTGAAAACAGAATAATAAATTAATTAATGAAGCATAAACATACTAATATTATTCTAGGGAAAAAATCTTATTACGAAGAATTTGCATTGCCCCACATTTACGTGGAATTATCTGTCACATGTAATGAAATTACTTCTTGGAAGTTTCAACCAAATCTGTTGTATTAACTGTTACGTTTTGTATACAATGACTCTCAAATCAGACTGAATAAATCTAATATTTACCCGAAGCTCCCAAACAGTATCTATGAAATTGCTAAAGTTGAGATTTCCGTTAAACATATTGTGTGGAATTCTCAGTTCTAAGTCCCATGATTTCTCAGACTTCGAAGGAACTCCACTATTAACAATTGCATATTCTTGTCCTACTAATGAATCAATGCTGGCGATGTTTTCTTTAACATGAAAGACAAATCCCTAAAAATAATACCAAAAAAATGAAAAATTCTTAGCAAAATATAATTAGCATCCTACCTGGGCTAATTTAAAACGTACTTCAGCAACATCAACATCTGAATCATTTTTAATTTTTGCCGAAAAACTTATCATTTGGGACGGCACATAACCACTTATTGGTAGATTTACCGTAATCTTAATAGGCTTTGAATCGTCTAACAAAGAAAATGGTCGCTTTTCTACGGAAAATTCTGCAGGTTTCTGCAGAAATAAAGTATACATTAAAGGTCGGTTTTTATCGATTTCACTAACATACCGTGATGTTATCTATGGTAGTAAGGTCTTTGTAAGACATTACTTTAAATATTTTCTTGCACTCGTAATCTATTGCCCATGGTTTATCAATTATAGCTTTCACCGAATACCTAATACTTCCATACATTTCGTCCATTGAAGAAGGTAGTAAATTTGGTAGATTAAATGTAAAAGGATAACTGTAGACTCCTGGTGGAAATGTTGTTTCGCCTAAAAGATGCATATAAACAGTTGTCTACAAAATATATTTCATTATTGCGATTTACTTACATAACAGTAGATTTGTTTCCATTTCAAAATAAACTTCTTCTGCATGATGAGTAACGTTTCGACTTTCTTTCCAGCAAACTTTGGTTCTTCCTCTAAACCTAACTCGGATAGCTGCAATCAAAACAATTTGCGAATTATTAATGAATGTTTGTACATGTCCTCTATGAGTACATACTACAACAGCGCTTAGTTTTACCTTATTATTGATTACCTGCCATTACCAAAGATTGTAAAAAACACATTAGGTAAATGAATAATCACAGAATAAATTGTTCAATTCGACACCTTTAAAAGGAAACTTAGATATATTTTGTTCTTTTTTTAAACTTTAATAAACAAAACTCATTAATAACTAAATTCACTTTTAGAAGTTTATATGTAAGCTTTTTGTATAGTGCATATGTACAGAAAAGTGAGAAGATCTATTGCTGGTTTTGTCAATATTATTCTCGAACAAGGTTACATAGCAAATATTGCAGAAGGCAGTTAAAGGATAACAGTCGTACTGAAGAATAACAAAAAGAAGACATTCATTTAGGGATGAGGATCCACAAAAAGGTCACTCACTGTGAAGACAATTGTCACTAAATGGAAGCACTTGCGTTTAAGAATTCTAACAGATATGCTATTAGTATGATGTAATCACTAACTAGCATCAGTTCCCAAATCTTACTTTTACTACAATAATAAGGATTACAAACTTATTCTTCACTTCGTATGCCGACATATCCTAAGTCTTTACTCTAGTAACAATTTCAAAGGATTCTGAGATTAAGTTAATGAAGGGTACTTCCTTAAGTTTTTGATTTTTATTTAATTTTCTCTACCGGTTCGTTCTAGGAACATCATCAGGAGAAAAATAATGTTCCTAGAACAAAATCGGTGGAGAAAATTAAATAAAAATCAAAAAGTTAAGGAAGTACCCTTCATTAACCTAATCAATACCTACCTTAAGCTATGGATCCCCGATACATATATTCTGAGATTGACTATAATTATTTCCGTCATATGTTAAAAACCAAAGCAAATGGTCGATTTCATTATTTTGACCACTAAATAAACTGCAACTTCTTTGTAGGAAATCTAAATAAAACTAAAATAACATTTACGACCGTTTTCTAACTTTAGCACTAACTGTAAATAAAATGCAGTTTTGTGTGTGTATACAATTAGTCTTGCAAGAGGACCTTTTAGTCAAACAGACAGTAACAGAGGAGTGAAATAGTAACTCAGCAAACATGCGTTTAATATATATGGTCTTCTTCTGGCACTAATGGCTAGCATCCTTAGTTCACCCAGCGACTGGTCAGAGATTTAATAAACATAAGAAATGCAGACTCTGGCATTCTTAACTCCCCTAGCGAATGGCCACATGCAGTAATCGTTACAATTACCTACAGGTGCTGACATCCATAGCTCCTCCAGCCAATGGCCGCATATCTAGTAACAGTTACAAATGCCGGTATTGGTAACCATGCGGGGAACTAATACCAATCTGTGTTTAAATGACGGGTCTTATACTCGAGTATGTAACTGATCCAACAAAAAGTTAAGTATTAATTTTAGTATCATCATATTTTTTGCTTTTATTTTTTTTTTTATTCAACCAAACGATCTATTTTTAGCATCCTATCAATAGGCGGAGGATAATAATAAATGCAAAGAATTAGACGATTTTGAAAGAGTCTCCCAAATGAAGATTGAATGGCTGTCAAGAAAAAGTAAAAATTGTGCTTCCAGAAGATTACATTAGAAGTAATAATCATCTTCTGATTGTGAGAATCTGCGAAATTCAGCGGTTAGGTGCTTGTTTACCATTCGGGCGGACCAACGCATTACATGTTCTCTCTGTTTATGTTTATAATTAATAATAGTATAGTTGTCAAGCATTAAAAACTATTTGAAACATTTTTTTATTATTAAATAGGTATTTAGAAAAATTATATAAAACTTTTTATCTATGTATTATTTATTGATTTATATGCCTCAATAAAAGTATGCTGATACAATGCTGATACTGTAAAGGTAAAACATAAAATCAGTGTGTACTTAATCAAATGGGCCAGAAGAAAAGTCACGACTGTGTAAAACCACTGGAACTGTAATAATGGATCCTTAAGAGCAAGATTCAGAGATTAGTGCTGGTAGAGTTTTGGCCCTGCTTCAGATCGATGTGCCCATTACCGTATTGTTTCAATACAGGTATTAAAGACAGCATACTATAAGGTCAGCTTTTGGTCTTTGTATTTGTGTTTGTTGGGAAATTCCCAAAAACAAAAATAAGCAATAAAGAACGCAGAAGTGTAAACTAAAAATAAAAATAACTTTTTGTCTGTTACACAGATACAATTGTGAAAATAATAAACAACAGTTGTATCCATGGCAATAATACCTTCGATAAAGTTATCCAACGATTGTGATATGGACCAACAAAAAACTAAGACAGAATAAGATGGTATGTAATACGGAAACGACCAAAGTAATGAAAAGAGACGTGAAAACGGATGAAACGGAAAATAAAAAAAAAACTTTACAAAATAGAAGACAAATTTGCAAAAATAGAAGAATATGGACATGGAAAGTGAGGATATGGAATGTGAGAGGATTAAATGGGAAGGAAGAAGAAATAGCAATGGAGTTCGAAAAAGCAAACATTCCATTACTGTTAATAACAGAAAAAAAAGTTAAGGGTAAGGGACTGAGAATAACAGATGAAAAACACGGACTATTTTATAGTGGAGTGGAGGTGTAGTCATGGGGACAAGCAGAAGTGGCATGTTTAGTAAATAGGGAATGTATGGATAATGTGAATAATTGGGAGTTGGTAAATGAAAGAATTATGAGTGTGCAGTACAAAATAGGAGGAGAAAAATTAGTGACGGTGATAATTGCATATGGATCGAATGAGTCAGATAGCAAGAGTAAAAAAGACGAATTCTGGCTGACCCGGCAAGAACTAGTAGAAAGAAAACAAGGTAGTTTTGGGAGGAGATCTTAATGAAATGGTTGGTATAATAATGTATTACTGTCAGGGAAATGCGTAGGCCAATACGGTGAGAGCACACTAAATTCAAATGGCCAAAGGATAATAAATTTTATGTTATAAACGACCTATTTGTAGCTAATACATTTTTTGAACATTCCGATATTCATAAATACACCAGAGTTGCAAAAAGCAGAAATGAAAAATCAATTATTGATTTGCTGTTAATAGAAAAAAAAACATCGTACAATAATAAACAATGTAAGAGTCAAACGGCAGTATGAAATTGGTAGCGATCACTATTGTGTAGAAGCAAGATTTAAGTTAAGAAAAAGGGAAATTAAGAAAATTAGTCCTACTGAACAAATAAATGTTATAAACATCAGAAGCCATAAATTGTTAAAAAAAGAATGTGAAAAGAAATATCGTACAGAGGTGAAAAAAGAAATAAAATTAAGAAAGAGGGATTTTATGTCGGATGATGTAGAGTTAATATGAAATAACTTTGAAGAAGCAATAGTGAAGTCAACAAAAGAGGTATGTGAAGAAAACTAACATGAGAAAACAAACACCATGGTGGAACAATGCAGTTAAGGAGGCAATTAAATTGAAGAAGTCAATGTGTAAAAATACTTGACTTCAAAAACAAAAGAAAAGACTACAGTGCTTATCAGAAACAAAAAACAAAGTGAAATAAACGGTGAGAAGATTGAAGAGGAAGACCTGGCAAAGATTTGGAGACGATCTAAAAAATGGAGGAGAAGGAAATGGGAAGAAGCTGTTCATAATGTTAAAAGGACTTAGACGAGAAAAACAATCAGAAACGCAATGAATTAAAGATAAAAAAGGCGGATTGCTGAAGAAGAAAGAGGAGATAGAAAAAAGATGGAAACAATTTTTGTGCGAGGTAATTATTAGAAGGAACAGAAGTGGATTCGGAAGAAGGAGAAAAGAAAGAAACTAGAAGGCAGGTAGATGTGGACAATGAGTATGACAATGATGAGATTACGGAATTGGAGTTTAAAGAAGCACTAGGATTGCTGAAAATGGGAAGGCAGCAGGGATAGATGAAATAAAACCCAAGATGTTAAAGAAGATGGGTAAGGAAGGTGAAATTATTCAATAAAATATGAAAAGATAAGAGTATACCAACAAGATGGGAAACGGGTGTTATAATACCATTGTATAAGCATGGTGATAGAATGACATGCGAAAACTATAGGGGTATATCACTAGTGTGTGTAGCGAGTGAAATATATGAGAGAATACTGGAAAGGAGACTTGGAAGCTTAGTTGAGCCAACTTTAGAAGATGCTCAGACAGGTTTTGGGAAAGGGAGAAGTATTCAAAAATGGGTCTTTACACTAAGACAGATTTGCGACAAAGTGATAAGAAGAGGTGAGAACATGTACACATGTGCTATTGACATCCAAAAGGCTTTTAATTCTGTAAAAAGAGAACTAATATGAAAAGTATTAGAAAAGCGAAAAATTCCTCGTGACCTAATAGAAGTAGTAAAGAACAAGTAACAAGATAAGAATACAGAACTATAATGCTAACGAATTTGTAACCAAAAAAGGAGTCAGGAAAGGAAGCATCCTGAGTCCGCTCTTGTTTATTGTTGTTATGGATGAAATAAAGAAAGCACTGAAGAACAAAATAACGGGTATAGCGATGGGATATAGGAAACTAAAATCAGTGATAGTAAAAGAATTAATGTATGCTGATGATCTAATTTTGCGTACACCAACCAGGAAAGGTGTAGAAGAAAACATAAAGTGCTGGAAAAAAGAACTTAACAAATACGGACTGAAAATTAATATAAAGAAAACTGAAATTATGGCAAGTGGCTTGGAAACACAAGATATACAAATGAAAATCGACGATAACAAGTTACGTTAGGTGGACGAAATCAAGTATTTGGGTTCCAAAACTAACGGGAAAGGCAGCATGAATTTCGAAATTAACAACAGAATTAATATGGCAAATCAGGTATACTACGCCTCAGTAAAATAATTTATAAATAAGAAGGAAGTGACCAGACAGAGATAAAAGTCTATAAAACTGTATTTGTACCTATATTGATATAAGGAGCAGAATCATGGATTCTATCTGAGAGACATAAAAGTATGTTAAGAGCCTGTGTGATGAAATTTCTCAGAAAAATTTTAGGGTTTACGAAGCTGGGTAGGATTAGAAGTGTAAGAATAAGGAAGTTATTGAAAGTGGATCCATTGGAAAATGGTGGGGTGGGGTCATATGACAAGAATGCCTGAAACAAGATTGGCAAAGCAGGTATGGGAAGTTAAGGTTAAGAAGAAAGGAAGGGGGAGACCAACGAGAACATGAGATGACCAGATGGTAAAGGTTTTGACTAATAAAAGAAGTGAGTGGAATAGTGCAGTTAAAGTGGCTAAAGACAGAAAGAAATGGAAGAAATTTATTAAGGATAGTACAAGCTCAACTCACAATCCTCAACACTGAAAGATCTATGAGGAGTGGATATGTAAGAAGGAAATTTCAAAATTTACTAGTGAAACAGCAGAAGAGTTTAGATACAAAGAAGAAGAAAATAAGAAATCATTCTAATCGCAGCACAACCGTAAACCATATTTGCAGTTGAAGACCGAGCACCACACAAAAATTGGAAACAAAACGTGGAATATCAGTATCTTGCACAACTCAGTTCTATGGTCTGTTTCAGTTACGGCTTCTTTGATTAGATCAGTTGTTACTCTTATAGAGCCTGGACATACATATGTCTGTTTTTTTTTATGTTAACCGCCAAAGGAACCACTTACCCCATTGGATTTGCTAATCATCAAGATTTGGAATTCTGAAAGTCTGTAGTTTAGTCTTCTTTAACACAACCCACAAAAAAAAGTGTTTTCCACCATGAAACGGAGAAACTTCACTTAAGGGTATTCTTCCAGTTTAGACCATATAAATATTACAAGATCATAAACCAATGATTAAGTGCAAATAACAAGAATAATGAGCTTATTGTTACGAGGATAAACGCACCAATACCCGGTCGCCTACAGGATATTTGAAAATCAAACTTGTTTAAATTTAAAACTAAATCATATTTTTATTAATGAAAATTTCTGTATAGCTTTGCACACGTAAATGGTATCATACTCAATCATCAAAAGTCATAAAACGTTTAGATTTATATTTAAAAAACATAATTGATCAAAATCGGCAGTTTGTCCCAGTAAGCGACCGCTCTGCACTAGAAGTCGACCCCCAAGTACCCAGCAGCATGCCTTTAAATAAACAAAGCTATAAACATCGTGTAAACGTAATGATTATATATGAGTTCTTAGAAAACTTATTTGGATCACATGTTTGGCAAAT
>VTPC01000558.1:15324-32850 GCA_011009095.1 Ignelater luminosus
TAAACAAGATTTAATTAAAAGATCGAGCAATAATCATACAAAAATTTCAGTACCTAGCGCTCGACAGTAGGAGGCCGCGAATGGGTGAGTAGACGAATCTGTAGCCACCAGCATCCGGTCCCCCTTATTTTTTATTTGCTCAATTAAAATCCATGATTTGTTGCATTCAATATGAAGAAGGGGTACTGCTTTGATTTAAATAAAAAATTTTAGGAGGATGTTAAGAGAAATGCGTAAATCTTACTTAGAATGCAAGCGATTCTCTTTAACTAAAACGCACTATATGGCAGTTGTCTTAGCACAATCGCGTTCTGGGAATAATTAAAGGCTACTAATTGACATATAATTTTTAGTTTCTGAAATTAATGTAACATAATACTTAGAACTAAGTGTGGTAGATAACACAGAACTAAACATCGCAATTATTTCAGCTACCATAATTTATTTATAAAGCAATAATTGATTAGCGGCAAGTTATTAGAAGCGGACGCATAAAGGTGCGCTTACCCTACATTACATTAATTTATTATGCGTGCAAAAGCATGCAAGTAATTGAAAGAATACGAATCAACTTCACTCATGAAGAATCATCTAGTTTATTCTGCGGTGCATCTTTCTGTTAGTAGTGCTACTTTTCATATACAGAGTGACAAATATGTTCTGTCGTCTGTTTTTAAACTACTCTAAACACTCGATTAAAAGCGTTTGTTTCAAATAGTAGGAATACAGCGTTCACGATGTTTCTGGGTCGTAACAGGCCATGTTTTCATTTTGTTAGGTTGGAAGCGCTGCTTCCTTTTCTCTTGAAAATTGCCGTACCTGCGTCTGTATTTGGTACTGTTGCGCGATCAAAAATTTTGCATAAACGTTTAGTACCGATTAGTTTTGCATTGTTAAAAAAAGATCAATTTCTTTTTATATTTTGCATCTATTAATGCCAATTAAGAAGAATGCCAAAGATTATAAATAAAAACATACAACTTTGATTTATAAATCTAAATAAATAGAAATTTTCGTGAAATAATCTTTTAGCATAATCGATTTACAGATTTACAAAAAAAAGGCAACAGCGCGAGGTCAAACTGTCATAAAATCATAACCTTAAAGTACATTAGGCGTCAGTAAGATTTTACAAGCCGAGTTAATAGACAAACAGCCCGGTTTACAATACTCAAACTGTCATTCTACCACAGCTATATTCGACCCAGAAACATCGTGAACGGAATATACTTAAAGAGTAAACTTAGTTTGTTGACATTTTGTTGTTTCATAAAATATGGAACGTCAAATGCAACGTGCCGCTATTATAAAATTATACGAGAGTGGAAAACTGGTGTGAACTTGGTTATTAAAAAAAAATCATTCAAGAAATAATTGCCACGTTATGAAGAAACTTAAGTGATTGTTCAAAAAGTGGAGGATCGTGGTCCGGTGTCACTCGCAGAATTATTTGCAACATTAGAGAGAGAATTAGACGCAATTTTTTTCTGAGGCGACCGAATATATACACCGTTCACGATGTTTCTGGGTTGTATATGTCTGTGGCAAAATGACAGTTTGAGTATTGTAAACCGGACCGTTTATCTATTAACTCGGCTTGTAAAATCTTATTGACATAAGGTTATGATTTAATGACAGTCTGACCTCACACTGTTGCCTTTTTCATGTTCAAACTTTTGCTGCTTGTTTGAGATGCCCCACGTTTATTCCAAATCCAAAGGTTATGTTTCTAATTATATAAAAAGATTCTTTAAAGTCTTTTCATGAAGAGATTAGATTGTAAAATATGTTTAATATCAATTTTAACATCTTACTCAAATCCTATTTGAACTCTTATAAACCTACAAGATAGAAGACTTGTAAAATATCCAAGCAGAAAATTCACTTTTTTGATAAATCAGTAACAACAATTCTCGAAAATTTACCTTCGGACTGCAGCTTATGTTTCATTATAAAGATAAGGCTGTTATGTACAAAGCAGTATTATATATAATTGGTTGAAATTCCAAAATCTATGGGGTTATTTGCATTCGAGTTGTCAAACAAATTTTGAATAACCTTAAAATCGACAGTTTTCGAACTACAAAAACAATGAAATTTTTGAAAATGCCCCGACATTCAGCTTGGACTTTTTCTACAAATTTATACTCAAACATTTTTTGTAAGCAATTTCTTCAAAAACCGCTACACGCAATTTACCCGATAAAACTCATTGGTTTTGGGATATAGCCTGAGAAAACTCCACTTTCGCCTAACGTTTAAAAAATTTGTTATGAAAAAATCAGGTTGTCCCTTTCATCAAGTAATTAACTAATCCGTTTAACATCAAAACAAATAGTGTTTTACGGTCTACAAATCCTAGACTTGTCGTCAACACAGTAGGGCCTTCCACGTATTAATCAAGCATCTTACCGGCATCCCGCGGAGGTGTACAAAAACTTGATTTCGTAACCATAACCATCATCCAACGACTATAACCCATAAAAATCTATCAATCTAGACATTTTGATAGAAAAGCAAGATTTTAGAGCTACAATGATATTTCTCCTCCCAACTTTTCATTATTTGGTCACGTAAATGACAAGATACAAATTAAAACTCTAATAGTGAAGATCGCAGCTTTTATAGTATATGTATAACACTAATAATAGCAATATAATAATAAGAATGGCACAGGCATTTGTTGATAGGCAAACTAACTCAACTTTTCGGAAGTACATATGTTATGTAGTGAAATAAAAAAGTAAACTAGTTAACTCGTTTCAAACTTTTGAAATATTTGGTTCAACACAAAAACAATCACTAACAAAAATTTTACCTCTAACTTTATTTTCTGATGTAAAATGGCAGTCGACTTTTCCAGCTATAGTTTCACCAGGACGATAGACTTCTCTGTCTAAAATCACTTCACATCTCTCTCCCATTCTATTTATATACCTAGAGGTAGTACGTTATATTTATTTGGCAGTATTCTCAAGATCTTCCGTATCTATAGACAATTAATTAACTAAATGTTAACCTCTTTTCGTAAATAAAATAGAAACTTGTTCTGCGTAAAACTCAATGTGACTGTCTTTTGTATATTACAAGTGAAATAACCACTTGTCGATAGACTGTGTTTATAATTTACATCAACAGAACATTTTTCAATACCTAGTTGTAATTAAACATTAATAAATTGCTAGGTTACTTCGAAATTTGTATGGAAGATATCGATTATCTAAAGCATGCGCCTGCGCGAAACCAGTAATTCATAAATCTCGTACATTGACATGTATTTACTTCTAAAAGACGTATGAATATTTTACAGTATTTAGCTAATTCTAGGTCAATTAATGTATGTTGTGTGTATACATTAGTTATTTGAATAATGTAGTTCGAATTGGAAATGACGCAACTAACATTTAATGATTATAAATTAAATATATAAACCGACACGCACAGTAGAAATTAAAATTGGTTTGTTTGCTTGGTTAAAAAACAAATAGATGGATATTTCTGTATTTGTAATCCAAAATAAATTGGTTTAAAGCTAATTTGGGACTTTGGGGTAAAAGCTTAATTTTAGTCACAATTACAAGAGTAAAATGCAATATAGTGAGCACCAGAACTATACAGAGTGTATTATTTCAGGTATAGTCTAGTGAACGAAGGGGTTATAAAGGACATGGAAAGAGGAAGAATTCTTCTTTTCGGGAATGTGTTGGGGGTAGTTGGGAGGCAAAGATACTAAAAGTTCCCGCCCCTAGTCCTGCCGCTTCAAGGGAGGAGGGGGGTGGAAATGTCCCTCTTTTCGATTTCTTGCTTATAACTCGGAAACGAATTAAGAAGAATTCCCTACCAAATAAAAGATAATTAAATTTCCTACAAGACTGTTTATATTAATTTTCTTTCTATGTGTTATAGTTTCCGAGATACTCGCCAGCGAAAATCGGTAATTTTCGGCGAAAAACTTTTTTTTACCTCACATTTTTTGTCAAACTTGTCTTTCTAACTCCTCAGCCTTATGTTTTACAAAAAAGTCATCAGACAGAAAGTTGTAGAGCATTCAATCCCCTTTAGAAATATGTAATCGTTCCTAATTTATCTTCTAGAGGTCAGAGGATACAATAATTTGAAGTTTTTGGATACATTTCGTGATTTCTCAAGAAAGTCAATGAATGCCCAAAAAGGGGTTGTTGCAGAGAAATTTTTCTCTTGAGGAATATGTTGCGGGTAGTAAGAAATCAAAGATACTAAAAGTCCCCGTCCCTAGCCCTGCCACTTTAGGAGGGGGGGGGTGAAAAAATCTCTTTTGTCGGTTTTTCGCTTATAATTCGGAAATGGTGCGTCGTACGGTAAAAAGTATTGCTTACAAAATACAAGATAATTAAATTTCCTACAAGAATGTTTATATTCATTTTCTTCCTATGTGTTATAATTTTCGAAATATTCGCCAGCACAGATCTGTGAGTTCTGAAAAACTCTTTTTGCCTTGCATTTTTTGTCGAAGTTGTCCTTCTAACTCCTCAGCCTTATGTTTTCGAAGAAGTCGTCAGACAGAGAGTTGAAGAGCATTACATTTCCTTCAGAAATATGTATATTTACTAATTTATCTTCTACAGGTCAGAAGTTACAGTAATTTGAAGTTTTAGGATAAATTTCGTGATTTCTCAAAAAAGCTATACTTTCGTTATTATCGATATTTATGTATTAAAAAACTGGAATTTAAGAAAAATCTTACCTATCCTTGGCAAATTCCAGTTTCTTAATACATAAATAACAATAATAACGAAAGTATAGTTTTCTTGAGAAATCACGAAATTTATCCGAAAACTTCAAATTACTGTAAATACTGACCTGTCGAAGATAAATTAGTAAAGACATATATTTTTGAAGGAAATGTAATACTCTACAACTTCCTGTCTGACGACTTCTCCGAAAACATAAGGCTGAGGAGTTAGAAGGACAATTTCCACGAAAAATGTGAGGCAAAAAAAGTTTTTCAAAAATTTTCGATTTGCGCTGGCGAATATCTCGGGAAGTATAACACATAGGAAGAAAATAAATAAAAACATTCTTATAGGAAATTTAATTATCTTTTATTTTGTGGAGAATACTTTCTACCGTACGACGCACCGTTTCCGAGTTATAAGCAAGAAACCGAAAAGAGGGACCTTTCCACCCCCCACCCCCTAAATTGACAGGGCTAGGGGTGGGAACTTTAAGTATCTTTGCTTTCTTACTACCCCCAAACACATTCCTCTAGAGAAAAATTCTCCCCCATTCCATGTCCTGTACAATCCGCTTTTGGGCATTCATTGACCAGATTAGTAGAGAATATCAACGCTACTCGATTTTTGCATCAAACACTATGCAAGAAACCTTAGTTAGCATTTGGGTAATTGTTCGGTATGGCAATACTGTATTATTTAATTAGACAGCCGCTGGGCATTTGCTATACTATTTTTATTGGGTGACTGAATGTCAGAAACGACATTTTGGGTTAAGCTGTGCAAGTTGCTTAAGTTGTCACTGACAATCTTTTTTCGTGTTCTGTTAAAGTTTGCTAGTGTTATTTAATCGTTTAAGTGAAAGCATGGAGTATACATTCAATGAATAAGCGGATATGTATACCTTATATTAGGAGAGTGTCGTGGCAATGTTCATGCAGCTCAAGCTTTGTATGCAGAAAGGTACCCGAACAGAAGACATCCTTTTGTCAACCTTATCCAGCTAGTAGAACAACAATTACGAGAAACAGGAAGATTAGCACCCTTTCATGGGGTAGATGGAGGCTGTGCTCGTCGTGCACTACTGCCGCAAGTAGAAGAAGAAATATTAAACGTATTTGAAAATTAACCCACTCAAAGTACTTGCTCCGTTGCTCGAGGAATCAACGTTAGTCACAGTGCAGTTCATTGAGTATTACAAGAAAATGGTTTATATCCATATCACTTCCAAAGAGTTCAAGGGTTGCTTCCGGAAGAATATTAGCAAAAGATGCGACTTTGCGAATGGTTGCTTCATCAACAAGAAGATAATCAAAATTTTATAAGAAACATTTTGTGGACAGATAAAGCAACACTTACTCTAAATGGAATGCTTAATATTCATAACATGCATCAATGGGCTGATGAAAATCCACATGCCCGTCATCAAAGTAGCTATCAAGTTCGATTCAGTGTCAATTTGTGAACTGAAATCATTAGTAACATGTTGATGGGACCACGGATCTTGCCACATCGTTTAAATGCAAATAACTATGTTAATTTTCTTACCAGCAATTTACTGGACTGGCTGAATCAACAATTTCCAGGGCGATTGCGTGGCGTCCAAGATGTCCAGATTTAAATTGATTAGATTTTTTTTCTGGGGAACGCTGAAAACTCTCGTTTATCAAGAAGTGATTGCAACCGAAGACGAACTGATTCAGTGGATCAACCTTGCAATTACCATGATAAGAAACCAAAATATGCTTGAAAATTTGGAAAGGGGTATCATTCACCGAGCTATAAAATATCGAGAGGTTGGAGGAGTTCATTTTGAACATCTTTTGCATTAAGCGCTTTTACATAGCTAATATCTTGTGATTAGAATAGCTTCAAATTACTGTATTTGAAAATTATGGGAATTCTTAATGTACATAATTTACCAAGAAACATTAATAATAACGACCTGGAAAAAGGTAACTAAGGTAACTACGTTAATAAACTTATGGCCTATTCTTGCTCTACTTACAATTTTCACACAGTTTGCAAGTATTAAAAATTTTAAATAACCTTTATTTAAAAAAATATGCGTTTAAGACGAACATTTTTATAACATTTTTGGAATGGAACACAAGCAACAATGTCTCAACACCTAAGCTTACTTCTCAGAGTTATGATTACTTCTTCACTGGAAACTCGAAACTTTTGGAAACTCGACCACAGCAACCTTTAGCACATCGACTGGATCATGATAACCTGTAACACACGCTAGCCATACCAGACGTCGGTCAGAAGATTGTTAGTCGCTCAGATATTCTAATGCCATCGTCATATCATAACACTTATACCTCCCCGTAGAATTGATGTGTGCAGTTATCTACAAGTGTTCAAACATTTCGAATTCTGCCCAGTAATGTGTGCCCGAGGGCAATGGAAAATGCAATAAATTGTCAACTAGGTCGAGGCCTAGTTGTTAGTTAGTTTTACACGCTTAAATATACAGGGTGTCAATCTGAAAAGTTGCAGTTTGTTGTGTTGGACTACCAAAGATATATAAATCGCTCTAAATCTCGATAACAGCAATCCCCACGTGTGATACTTTATTAAAAAGTTCTTTAAAACTAATTTTCAATAACACTACACAAAAGCACATTTTCAGTGATGTGCCCCACGTGGAGGATTGCTATTTATAATTCTGGACGTCGGAGGAGAAGTGTCACTAACTTAAATTGCCATCTTATCTTCCCCCTTGATGTTATCGAAACGGTTTAGAGCGATTTTAGATATATTTGTTAGTTTAACACATATAGCCTACTGCAACTTATCAAATTGACACCATGTATGATCAGTGTGTGTTCATCGTTGCATGTGAATGAACTACCGACCGAAAAATTGGTCTGTAGTATGATACGTGTTTGGCCTGTGCGAAGTCTGGCGCAGACCAACCGTGCATGTTTGAACAAGTAAAGACGATACAGACCAACGCTAAAAATGAACTAAACTGCTATTTTGTTACAGTGGAAATGGCAAGTTCCATACAATATTCATTTTCAAGAATAAGTGCATGTAAACAAAGATACAAAGGGCTTTACTGCCGAGGCGACTACACATTCTTTTTCTTGAATCTGAATTCACTATACGGTTAAATGTAAAATGGACAATCTTGTCTAGATGTGGTCAAACACGTAATCCATCGAAGTGCGAGTTTGTCTATCTTCAGTAGAATCGTCGTGATTCACATGAGACACCCAAACTTTTAGTATGCTATTTAGCATATACAATATTGATTAAGACTAAAGTTTCAGTTCTACTATGAATTTCCGAAAGAAGATTGTGATAAAATTCAAGCTAAAATTACTGCGCTAAAACAACTCTTGTACAATAATATGGTAAGATGCAAGTCTTTAAATGAATCAAGGTACTCTTTTATACAACAAAGCCACCAGTACAGACTGCAACTTATTATAAACCTGACTTGGTGGTTCATCATCCAAACATTTTTCTGACGTATTTTGACTTAAAATAATCTAGACTCTACTAAATGGTCATGGTATTTAAGACAAGGAGCCTTAATACCAATCCGAACACATTATCATCAGCACCTGAAAAATGATGCTCGCCAGAGTAAGGTAAAATTGTGTTAAAACCTCATGGGTGTTGCGAATGCGTTTCGGGTATTGCCGGGAGTGGTGGTAAAGTACGCTTTACTTGATTCTAAAAACATTCGGTACTACTGAACATGCCGCGTTTGGCGGTAAAACAGAATACGTTTTATCACTAGGAGATCGCAACGAAACAATTACCAAATAAGAAATGACGACATTTTCAGGCAAGGTAATATTCATTACATCGGCAAGTAATCGGAACGCAGTTGGTTTCTGCGCAACCACCCACGAGATTTCAACACAATTCTATGTATGGTACTCTCAAGGTTTGA
Organism: Ignelater luminosus; assembly: GCA_011009095.1. Lineage (NCBI taxonomy): Eukaryota > Metazoa > Arthropoda > Insecta > Coleoptera > Elateridae > Ignelater > Ignelater luminosus. Next base: position 23,953 of record VTPC01000558.1, read on the forward strand.
TATTATGACTTTGTCGGTAATGCGGTAATGCACTGAAGCAGAAAAGTCTCTCAAGGTTTGATATTATGATTTTGTTAGAGTATGATATGCAGTCCGGCTTCGAGCGCCACGCGAAACGGTCGACCCGGATCCAGTCGGTAATGCGGTAATGCACTGAAGCAGAAAAGTAAGCAGCACTCCAAGGAAATTCAACATCGGGTTGGGGGCCGGGTGGTAGTTTCCAACTCCACCTATCGACTCTCTGCGTTATGATCCGGGAGCAAGGCTGGCAGGGTTCCAGTCCATTTCTCAGCCTCATCCAAACGACCTGCAACGGGGGACAGGTCACCTCCATTACTCTAGGACTCCACGGCTGATACTCGCGCCAGAGGCTCCGCGGTATCTCCAACTCCAGCTGCTGAAATTCTGCTTCCGTCCGTTACCGCATTGGTGCTCCCCTTCCTCTCCCATCCCATTCCCTCCTAAATCCTCTCACCGCGCGAACCGTGGGGGATTGTGTTTCTGAGAAGAACCGTTGACCATATCTACCCTCATTCCAATTATCATATTAAACCAATCAATTCCAAATCCACTAATCATTAACCTAACCATACCTACCTCAATCAATCAACTATTTATCCACCAACGTCCCATCAACCCATAACTAACACAAACTCCAATGCCGTTAACGCTCCACCACCTACGACATCTCCACCCGTCGCCGTCGCCTACATCCAAACAGAAATCCATCAAATAAGAATTCGATAATCATCTTTACTCCTATAACATCAAGAAATCCGATAAATCAAGATCGTCGATATTCATCCAACCAACGTTAACTCCAGAAAATTCAAGAACCGCCGCGACGCCAACGACAAAACGAAATCCAACGTCCCAAGCCGTCTTTACTGCCTTGCCTTCAACGCCGAAGACTACAACCGAATCATCGTCAATCCAAAGCGACGAGCATTACCAACAGCATCCATTAATTTCATTCCACGGGCTGAAGAGAGGCCAACCGGTCTCTAAAGCCAGTGCTTAGGCACAAATAGCGATGATTAATAACAAAGAATATGAATGGCCTTCTCCCTACAAGATTTTGTACATCTACACTTTGGGACTTTTAGTATGATAGTACAGAGTGATTGTAAATGAGTGAAGATGGTTTGAATTTGGCGCCACATTTAAATTATTTTCATGTTGGCACTACTTGTTTACTTTTTGTAATCTGTCAAATCTGTGTTGTTTACAAAGTATAATAAGAAACATACTATATAACTTCAAAAAAGGTAGATTATACATAGGTGTATACCTATGAAATGAGACTTTTTTTTTCATTTTTAAACGTTTATTAACAAAAAATGGTTACAAATTTAATCTTCAAAATAATAGCCATCGCTAGCGACACATTTTACCCATCTCTCAGGCAATTTGTGAATGCTGCGCCAAAAAAATTGGCCGTCTTTGGCCGCAAACCAATCATCGAGCCATTTTTTGACTTCTTCGTGAGAATTGAAGCGCTGCTCGGAAAGTGCGTGGCCCATCGATGCAAACAAATGATAATCGGAAGGCGCCAAGTCTGGTGAGTAAGCCGCATGCACCAGCGGTTCCCAATCGTACGTCTCCACCAATTCCCGGGTCGCTCTTGTTCGATGTGGTGGTGCATTGTCATCAAGAAAAATTACTTTGTGACGCCGATCGGCATATTCTGGGGGTTTTCGGTGTATAGCGCTGTTCAAATCGGCCAATTGTCGTTGGTAGCGTGCACCGTCAACTGTTTCACCTGGTTTTAATAGCTCGTACCAAATCATACCATGCTGATCCCAGAAAACACACAGCATTGCCTTGCGGCCGAAGCGATTTGGTTTGGCCGTTGATTTTGGCTTGTGGCCGGGCGGACCATACGATCGTTTACGCTTGGGATTAGAGAAATACACCCGTAACGATTCGATGCAAAAAAGACTTCCTTTTGAACCGGAAGAGCAGCATTTCACAAGTGGTTTTTCGGTTCTCTTGCTGCCTTTCAGTCAGTTCATGCGGCACCCATCTTCCGACCTTTAAAATCATGCTCATGTCTTTCAAACGTTTGCAAATGGTTTTTTGGGTCACTCCCAACTGCTCTGCCATCATTTCTTGCGTTTGACCATCATCTTCATTCAACAATGCTTGCAATTCGGTGTCCTCAAACTTTTTCGGTGGCCGGCCACGTTCCTCGTTCTCCACGCTAAAATCACCACTTCGGAATTTTTCAAACCACCTGAAGCACTGTGCTCTGCTTAGAGCATGTCCACCGTAAGCTTCTATAAGCATTTGATGAGCTTGAGAAGCGTTTTTCTTCAATTGATAACAGAAAATCAACGATGTCCGCAAATCGTAGTTTGAAGGCACGAAATTCGACATTTTTAAGAGCGAAAAAAATGCGTTGTTGTATGAAACATCACAAACAATGAATTGAATATTGTTGACAGATGACAGACGAAAAAAATAAGACATTTGGGACAGTTTAAAAATACTCCTAGCGACATCTGTGGTCTAATAGCTGAAAGTCTCATTTCATAGGTATACACCTGGTATTATTTGACAAATTGCAAAATATGGCGTCAAATTCAAACCATCCTCACTCATTTACAGTCACTCTGTTGTGCTTATCCCTAAAGTTCTCACTCTCTTCAAACTTGTTTCCAAAAACAATTTACTTCCTGGAAGAATTGAATTGTTGATACCTGATCTTCAGCAAACACTGTGGCATTCAAAAGTCAAATCACTACTCTCTTATACCAAACGGCTCAACATCTGATAACAGATGTAGCAGTGTAATCTCTTGTTATACAGTGTGATTGCAATTGATTGAGAATGGTTTAAATTTGCCGCCATGTTTAGATTATTTTCATGTTGGCACTACTTGTTTACTGTTTATTATTGTACGTTGTAAACAATAAGAGTTGACAGATTCAAAAAGTAAACAAGTAGTGTCAACATGGAAATAATTTAAACATGGCGCCAAATTCAAACCATCCTCAATCAGTTGCAATTACACTGTATTAACCTTGAATTATTATTGAAAATAAAAACATGAGTGCCAGAAGTTTGGAAGAATCCTACTGTAGAAACATTTATTCTCCTTCTATGATACAACAAAAATCTTAACTTTTTGTCTGATATTACAGACGAGGGGTGACTATAGTTTATCCTACGTCATTGAGTACAAGAAAGAACTGTTTGTAGTGAAAGTACACCAATAGACATACAGAAAAAACTTGGTGTGCCTGGCCAGGTTTAGTGTCGGTACATAAGTGACTTCTGGCATTGTATAGAAGAAGATTATCAACTATAGTTTAATGGTTTTTTTCGTTTTTGTATTCAAATACATGACACAAATAAGCAGCTTCACATTCATTTTTGAGTTGTCTGTTAGGGGCTTACATTGGAGTAAGGAAAGGCAGGCGAAGTTTTTTGGTGAAGACTAACTGACAGCTACCTCATGACAATGTTACCACCCATGCATACCTTATGAATAAAGCTCGAATTTTCGTACAGCAAAAAATTCCAGAATGTGCAATAAAAACTTGAAATCGAGCAGTAAAAACTTTAGATTGTGCAAAATAAAATGCAAATAATAAAAATGAGTTAAACTAACAAGATATTGATACCACTTCCTTAAAAATATGGAAATAATAGTTTTCATCCTAAAACTTACTGCTCTAGACCTCAGTCTTTTTCTTTTCTTTCAGAAAATGCGCAAAAACCGTGAGCGCACACCGACGTCAGGTGATCGTCCCTATTATTTAAGGTTATGTTTACGAGTCGCATTAAAGGTCACTGCAAACAGCTGTAAACAGATTGATACTGTACACACCCACATCAGAAATTTTGTAAAAAATATGCATAAGTTGCACACAACTTGCTATAACAACGTACCAACAATTTCCAAAGAAATCTTTTTAAAAATTCTTGTGTAGAATTTCCACAAAATTTAGCATAGTGTCAAACAGCTCTAAAACACAAGGAGAAAAGATTTCCAAGCATTAACTTACTTGAATTGCAGTGCGCATCAATTTGTGATTTTCTCTTACTGCCTATAGTCTTATTATAGGGTACACAGTAGATTGTCTTCCCATCAGATTTTAGTTCTGGATATTCTTCAATCCATCCTTTTATCTTAGAACTTAAATTGGTTGCCGTTTTAGGCATTTTAAAACATAGCATGAAAAAACGCGTCCTTTTCCGGAAACATACAACTGAAAACTAAACAAAACATCGCTTCCAGAAGAGAAAAGTAAGAAGGGGAGATAGAGTAATAATTATGCAATCTTTGAATTATTCAAAATTTCTTGGAAGTATAAACCCGCCTCCCTTGCTCCCGTTCATCTAAAAAGTTGTAGGAGCGAGAGAGACAGTTTATTTTGACACATAGTGGGAGTTTTGTCATATTATAAAAAACATTTTTCTAAAAGTACGTTAATTTTCGAAAAACAGTTAAATATGCAATTTTGTTCAGTAAAACTAGAGAATGTGTAATTGTATGTAGTAATCTCCAAAACGTGCAGTTTTGTGTAAAATAAATGTACGGTATGTTAAATTGATCTGCACATTCCAATTCGGATAAATAACCTGTGGCTGGCCGTTTACCAATTAGCAAAAAAAGATGCAATTGCACGAGAATCCGGGCTTTACTTATGACATAACTAAACTGCTAGAAATTGTACCAAAAGTGCCCGATTTACTTACAACCAGGCCAGTAAATTTTAGGCACACCACGCTTTTTATATACATTTACTGCACTACCTTCATTACACAATTTTTTCTTGTACTTGATATAGCGTAAACTACTGTCGCCACTTGGACAATAGAAACAAATTCTCAAATTGCTTTTAAGGTTCCTATGCAGTACCCCCAAAATAGTGGGTTATTTCAGCAAATTTTAAAACACGTTTATGCAAATACTTTGATATATGAAAACCATTTAACAATTGCACTCACATCAGAACAGTCGTCTGTAGCGCGCTGGGCATATATTGTCCAAAAAAATTATTGCATTTGATTAAAATCCGATAATTTAATAAAAAATTTCATTGCAGATTTTCTCAAAAGTCTTTTGAGCAATAAGCATGTTTCAACAAAGAAGTGCTAGAACTTCTAACTCTACAGCGCGCTGGGCGTAGACACTAACTTCAACATTTTTCTAATTAATTATAATTTATATAAAAGATTAAGAGAATAGGCAACACTCTCTACGTTTAGCTGATAAATGAAAAACACCAGAAAAGGCCCCCGGGAATTCTTTCTTCTGCCTGCTACTTGTAAGTTGTAAACGTAAGGGATTTTAAGAGCAACGTTCATTGAAAGTAGCAGGTCATAAATCACTATAAATTCAGACAAAAGTATTTTTGTCAGAAATTTGTAAATATGAACGTTTTAAAATCTTGTGTATTTCTTAGTAATATTTAAGTGAGACGATATAGCTTTATCTAATCTTAATAAGTAGAAAAAGACAAAATCTGTTACGATTCGTTTGTTCGTACCCTGGATAATTGATGTAAATAAAACAATAACGTGCAGTTTAGAATATTTATTGGTTATTCATCGCTATTCTTTATCAACTGTGGACGTTAGAAAGTCTAAAATTCATTTAATTACTTTTTATAACGTATGTTGTTCCGTAAAATCAACAACTATGAACTAACAACTAACAGATTTTAGGTAGAATACGTAGTACTAATATGTAGAGTTATGCAGTATTTTAGATTGGTGGCCTATAAAGTAATACAAACAGTAACTGACAAAAAAAGTGTTTCACGTACTTACTTTGAATATGCTAAAACAGACTAGCAACAATATCTACTTCATGGTCGTTAATTTCAATAAAAATAGCAAGGATTTGCCTGTATAAATGTATTCATAAAATAATTATGCAAAATACCATGCATGTTACAGGATTATCATCGGAAAACTTTTATTTTTGCACTCGAACTCTGTAGCCGTCAGAAATATAACTCGATCAAAATGAATTAGAAAAAATCACTCGTGCCGTAGGCACTCCTGAATTTTTTCGATCATTTTGAGCTCGTCAAATTTCTAGGCAACAGCTTCTCGTGAAAATAAATGTTTTCCTGATAATCCGACCACTTGTGGTATTACTTATGAACATTATCGGGTATGTTACTAAGTTACTTAGTAACAGAGTTTTTGACTGTTTCACAATTCAATAATAAAAAATAAATAAAATAAAAAAATAAAGAAGATTAAATATCATAAGGTCGTTATTTTCCACACTATATCAATAATAAAAATGCAATTTTTACATTATTACGTTTTACATAAAACAGGGAAATCCTAATTATGCGAGAGAAGCACGTTAGAATCTGCATTACAATAAAGTGATAAATCCGAACACTTTAGATCTCGAGCCACTCTCGAGTCTACTAACTCGGGAAGTGCAGCTCCAAAATAAAACTTATCCAATTTATTTTTCATATGAAGTTTCCAAAAGTCATCGTCCTTAAATATTCTTTGATAAAATAGGTTTTTTTTTTGTAAAAATAATAAAATAACAGTAACGTCTATTGGTTATGTGTAACTGACCTTGAATTTGGAAGTAATAATTGTGATTGGTTTTTAAAACAAAACTTTTGGGATTTATGTCGGAGTTGCTTAAATACGGTAACATCTTGCTATTTACAGCTTCTTCAACTGTTAAATCCCTTGCAGAGTATGGACATTTCATTTCAATTACTCCATCTTCACCTAGCAAACCATCTGGAGAAGCAGCAAGATAAGGTTCTTCTTGGTCTACAAATAAGCCACATCGTTCAATCTTCACATTCAACTTTTCTTCGAAGAAACGTATTGCAGTCTCTTCGTTTACAATTCCGTAATTGATCGCTTTGCTTCTTACGTGAGTATTGTAGAGAATATCTTTTACCGTGTTAGCAGTAGAAGTGTTAGTTTTCATTTTGCATATTTTCCCAAAGTTGCTGGCAGTGATACTGCATTTTTTTTTCTTTAAACCATTCGGGATTAGAACTTTGACCTCTTAGTTCGTAATTCGACTTCATCTACGTCATTTGAAACGTTGGCAAGGAAATTAGTTTTTAACTGGTTTAGTTTCTCTGGTAGTTTATCCAAATTATCAGTAAGAGAACCGTAGTCTAAGTCAGCATCGCATTAATTTATAAATTGTTTCTTTGGCGATTTTCTTTTATAATTTCTTCTTTTTCTTGTACAGAATGTACTAGTATAAAGCCCAACGTTGTTGCTCATTTTGGCATGAGCCGCATCTAGGAATGTTCCTCTTCTATTATAATTAATCGCGGCGGCATGACATCTAGCATCATACGAGCATCTCATAGAATAGTTTATTCTTTTACCCCCGATAAGTTTATTAATAATAGAATTAAAGTTCTCTGCAAAATTGCTGTCGACATCGTGAAGTAAACTAGATGCGTGGTTGGCGACTCTATTAACAGCATTAATGAAAGGTTCATATAAATTGCTGTTTCTGAAACTTTCAAATAAGTTTTTCTCGCCAGGTTTGGGTCCACTGCAAAAATACTTATAACTACCATTACTTTCTTTGCATTTCTCACGACATCCAAATATATGACGAGGCCCATTCTGTATATCCTCTTTTAAATTATAGAGTTTCTGCTGTACGCTGAAGTTTTGCTTCTTTCTGTGTCTAATGGCGCTTACTACAGCCGTTCTAAATCTTAAAACGCTAGTTTTCAAAAAAACTTCTGAGTGTCATGTCAGTCCTTGGAGTTTTTACTAGGTCTTTTATTTTATTAGCGTAGTTTCGCAGAATATGATTCCTGCATTCGATCTTCTCTATGAAAAAGTTAGGGCCATATGGTTTTAAGGTGGATAGCTTGTTGTAAACGCTGCTGTCTCCGTCCCCTATGACTTTTCCGTATTTTAGCCCATGCATTTCTACAGACATTCTGAAACCTTCTAAAATAATAGCAGATTCCATTGCTGTAGATGTTCCGCACCAATTTTTGAAACATTGGTGCGTCGATACGTTATCTTTAAATTTTTGGCATATAGAGCAGTTTTTATTTTTAACTCCCAAAAAAGTAGCTTTCTCGTTTTTGCACCAATTATGCAAGCCACACCTGACAGAGCATTATAGTTACTTTTATAGGAGCGCTTCCTCCAAGCTCCATCCACTACCACTGTAATAACAGGGACTCCATCAGTATCCACATCTCCTGCTTCCCGAGCCAATCTTGCCTCCTCTTCGCCAGCTAATTTCATTTCTTCTGCTGTCGACTCTCTAATAATATTTTGTACCAAGGATTCATTCTTGTAATAAGTATGGGATGACATACTGGGAATATTTAATGATGAGCACAATTTCGTTAGTTGACTGTAGCCAGCTCCAATTGCTAATGTCCCACATACCGCTGCTTTATTTACATGTACAACATCAGTATCTGGTTCCGTAGCAAAGATGTTTTCTAGATTGCACATCTTGCATCTTGTGCTAAAAATGCTCTTTAGTCCCATTCTTCTCTCAGAAACGACATCGACATCAAAAAAACTACAATTAAAACCTTCACGTTTTAAAGACTTTAATTCCGAAAAGATGCTGAATATCTACAATCCTTCTGCCTGTAATTTCATTTTCAGGCTTAGTTTGTGTAGAAAATACTTTTTCAGTATTTAGATCTGGTAAAACTTGTTCAGTTTACCAGTCCATCAAAGCATTATCTACAAAATTTTCACCAGAATGTGGGGCAGTTTGTGTGTCGACTCTAAAACTAAAAAATAAGGGTAAGCTTTTCATTCATGTGAAATAAAACAGATGTTTGTACTACTTAGCAACATGGACCAATTAAATTGCATAAAATCAGAAAAATATTCTATCATGTGCAATGCAGAAAAAACTGAATTCTAACTGGGTCTAGGATGCAGTTT
>VTPC01000558.1:32950-49731 GCA_011009095.1 Ignelater luminosus
AAAACTGAATTCTAACTGGGTCTAGGATGCAGTTTCTTGATTTTTGATTTTTACTTTTGGTTTTGGAATTACACTATTTGATTCTATAGTGTATGTAAATATGAATGTGATAATCATAATTAATAATTAATTGCCAGTTGCTTATAATATTATAGATATTAAAAAAAGATCTAATAATGAGAAAGGCAGTACTTACAGTTTTACTTTTTTCGTGACGATTTTTCCTAGTCGTTTCTTATTTTTCCTCTTAGCACCGCACGTCAAATGTTTTTTAGCGTGAATACCCATTTCACAATATATACTAAAACTATACAAAAACTGTACGCAAAATGTTCACCAAGTAAAGAAAATAATAGTTTTTAGAAGCACGGAGAAATAATAGCAGTAGTAGAGAAGCAATCTACCACTGGTAGAGAAGACAAAATGAAAAACAATGTAAAACACAATTTCAGAAAGTTCGTTAACAGAGGTCTCACTGCAACCACTCGAATATAATACAAAATTACCGATGCAAAAGTAAAATTCTGTATTTCACATAGGAACACCGGAATTAACAAAAAGTTCAAAAAAACTATACGAAACAGCACAGAGGAATTCGCAGCACAGTCAAATAAACACTACCAAGACACACAGATGAATTGAAGTGCTTGCTGTTTAGTACTGAAAAAGGGACTTTATAACCATTTCCAGATGTAACCAATTACAACAAACTGTTATAAATAAACCATTCCATGCAAAGTAGGTAAGCTTTTAAACAGGTCTTTAGAACCGTTATTCCCTAAAGCTCTACTCTTTTCCAGTATGTACAGAATTATTTATTTTACCTGCTTAGCAGTAATGAAAAAAGACCTTTTCCAAGTATTTTATGCCGTAGACATCAACCGCTAAATTGGATCTCTTAGGAATGAATGCAAAGTGATAGCAAAATACTACAGAAGTTTGTCTTCATAAGTAATAAAAATATCAGTATCATTTTATTCATCACTACTGAAATCACAACCTAATCCAATTCAGTTATTTTCGATAACATGGTATAACGAATGTATTTCAAATTAGCGATAAATTTTTTATTTGAAGCAATACAGACATAAGCAATAATAATAATAATAATAATAATAAGTAATGGGTACCCTTTGTCCTTTTTCAATTTATGGGGGTGATATTCAAAGGTATATTATTCGTTCAGAAAACCCTATACACTACATGCTAACGGGGGCGAAATATGAATTTTGGAATCCATACACATTAAAAAATGCAACGTACAAAAAAAATGTGATACCATTGATATATTGCAATTTACATGTCTTATTTTTTTTAATGTTTTTAAAAATATATAAAAAATATTATGTTGTAGCAATGTGCTAAATAAATTTAATAACTAACTAAAAAATTCCTTGAGTGAATGAAAAATGATTGCATTTGTACTCTGTGCAGAATTTAGGTATCAATAAGGTAACAACTCATTCACAAAATTCTACTAAAATTCAATTGACAAAGCAAACAAAGGGTTGTGTATATCTTTTTAAATTGAAGGTGGTAGCCAAGTCCTCGGGGCAGGTACAATCAGATAGTGTGAAAAGGGTTGTCTAGCTGCGTATTTCTATATTTTGACTAAAAACTTATTTTCATTTTATGTGCATAGGAACCTTAAAAAAACTATGTTCATCATTGCTTAGGAACCTTAATTAGTGATGTGCATTTTGATAAGTCTGATGTTTAATTCTTCAACCTTTTACAAAGTGTGTCACAGATGAAGTTAGTAGTAAAATCTGATTCAAGTTTGGATTCATCACGAAAATCTAGAATGAAATAATGCTGCACACGATGTTCTGAATCATCTTCGAAAACTTTCATGTTTGATCTCGTACTTAATAAAATACATTTTATAAAAAAAGAGTATATTCTTTAACACAGATTGCAATACATTAGAAACCCTGTAAGTGTAGACATTTACATAAATACATACATATAAAAAATAACATTTAGATATACTTAGAAAAAATAGTAACATTAATACTTATCAGAGATCAGTTTTATATAAGAAATATCAAAGAATTACTTTTAGGATGTGTTCCGGTTTATTAATGGCACATTTCCTAATAATAAAGGAATCGCTAACTCTAAATTTCTATGAGGTAGTGGCAGAACAACTTCACCCTATAGCAGTCAATAATTAGAAAATTATATAGGTAGGTGTGCAGAAGATAAAACTTACCCGCAATTCAAAAAATGATTTGATTATGTTACAAAAACTTAGATTACCAATAAACATATTTGCAGGAACTCTTAATTCAAGCAAGTCCCACGATTTTTCACAACCAGGTGATATTGCACTATCTATGATTGCAAATTCCTGTGCCAGTATAGTATCAATCGACTTTGTTCTTAATTTACAACGAAATTCAAATCTCTACCAATAAAATTTTGAATTATGCTCATAATTAACTCTCTTTTAAAAGATTACCTGTACTAACTTAAAACGAACCTCTTGCACATTTACATTTGAATTATTTTTAACATGAGAAGAGAATGTTACCATTTGAGACGGAACATGACCAGTTATAGGCAACTTTACATTTATTGTTATAGGACCTCTCTCACTAAATAATGAAAATGGTCTTTTTACCTTTGTTAATTCTATTGGTTTCTACAATTCGGAACAAAAAACATCTGTATCAAATTTTACACACTGTTACAAACTACCTTAGCTTCATCCATAGTGTTAAGATCTGTATATGAATTAACAGTAAACATTTTTTTGTTTCGATGATCAAATGCCCAGGGTCGATTGATTGTAGCTTGCACTGTGTATCTAACATTTCCATATTCATGACTTATTGATGGCGGTAAAAGGAATGGTAAGTTAAATGAAAATGGATATTTATGCTGCCCTTGAGGAATTATCATTTCACCTTATTCAAAAGAAAAACCTCAATATTTACAAAAGTATTATTATGATACTCACCATCCAATAGATCTGATTCCATTTCAAAGTATGTTTCATCTGCACTATAATTACCATAACGTCCTTCTCGCCAATGAACTTTAGCTCTACCTTTAAATCTTACACGAATTGCTATAATAAAGATACAGAAGTACTTTTTTAAATGTGTTTTATTATTTAAAGTATATTACCTCGCACTTTATTCTCAGTTGAAAAATTACATTCTACTCGGCCACTGATCACTTGACCAGGATAAAATTCTTCATTGTCTAAAACTACATTACATTCTTCTACCATTATTAATATAAATATAATAGACCTTTTTGATATGTAAAATACTGCTTTAAACTTAAAAGACTGGAAGCGTTAAATTTTAAAAATTAGTACAAAATACACATTTACATGAAATACAATACCTAGATTAGATTAAATGAAATACGTAAACTAAGCAAGCACAAAACTTAGAATGGAACGTAAGGAGTATCAGGAGTATTTAATGAAATCAGACATAATATCTTGTTTTTCATTTTGCTCGACATTTTAGATTTTAAATGGTTTTTTTGAGGTTAGGCTGTTCGTGGTGTTGATGTTGTTTACAACAACCATTGGCGTAGAGATAAATATTATTATCTTGATGATATGAGGAGTAATTTTTAATATTCAAAATAAAAAAGTTAAATATAAAAATCTTAATTGCTAGTACTAGAAACTACTTGAAAATAGAATTTTGTTTAGATTTTACACATTTGTGAAACTAATTGGATCACGCTTATTTTGCAGTATATGACGATTATTACATTTTTGTTGTAAAGTTTGTACTTTTCAACGTATTACATAAAGTCTATTATTTTAATATTTCTTTGTAATCTTGAGTTAAACATAGTACTTATGGTGCTTATCCTAACTGATAGTTATTCTAGGTTATGTTTCTGTCAGAAATGCAAGGATGGCACTTTTTCAGAAAACTTTTGTTGCTTCTTTTCACTTGGTTTCTAGTACAATTCTTATCAGTTTTCTTCATTTTTAATGCAACAGGATTGACACCAAGCAACCTATCAATATGTAATTAATTCTGTGTTTTGTTTTTTTTTAAATTTTAATAATTCATACTGCTCTAAGAAATTAACGCACCACTTACAAAAACAAAAAATACGATTTCACTCTTGTTTAAAATTAGTTGTATTTACTTTTATATTGAATTCTCCACGTATTTGGAATGTTTTTATCATCATACCTGTAATGTTGTTTTTTTGTTTCTACGATATTATCTTACGAAAAAAACAGTAAATGTGTCAATCCTGATATGAGACTAGGTGCCTTGATATTGTTTTATTAAATGTTCTTTTCCTAATAGGAGAGTGTAGACACACTTGTTAAAAAAGAAAGACAAAAATATACGTTAGCTCTCTGCTCACACTGTGGGTGTAAAGGAAAGAAGATAAATTTTAACAGTATCCTATCCTTTACACTTGCCCTGCGAGTAGAAAGCTAACGTATATGTATTTTTGTCTCTCTTTTTTGACAAGTGTGTCCACACTCTACCCATTAAAAAAATGACATTTGATAAAACAATATCAAGGCACACTACATGAAACTAGTGTCATTGTTTAAGTCGTATAATTTGTTGCTGGTTATTGCTAACATTTTACTATTGTCTTAATCAAAATGCAACGCGAATCAAAAAATTTGACTAATATAGCGTGTGTTCAAATAGTGGTTTTGCATGAAGAAGGTTGGAGTTACAAAATGGTTCGGCGTATCCCATACATCGGTATCGCGAATGATGGAACGGTACAGAGAGACCGGTTATCACTCTAGACGTCCAAGGCAAGGTCGACGTCGTGCAACAACGCCTGTCCAAGACGCCTCAAGGAAGGTAATGTATTAAATCGTATACCTACCAGAGAGCCAGCCTTGACCGTAGCTCATCGCAGAGCGCGTTTAGAATTTGCACGAAATCATGTCCATTGGTTGGAGGCTGATTGGAATAAAGCGCTGCCTTTTAAATTGTGACAAGCGAACGGTAGGTATGCACAGTGCAACATACGAGGAACGACGTTATTCGGTGGAGGATCAGTTATGGTCTGGGGTGGCATTTTTTTAACGGCTCGTACAGACTTGGTGGTGTTGAATAATGGTATCATCAATGCTCACCGATATATCGTTGACGTTCTTCAAAACCATGTTGTGCCATTTGCTCCTTATATTGGTCAGAGTGATACTTTTCCCGCGTGTGCCATTTATTTCAAGAACTGAAGGCTAGAGAAATAAAGTATAAAAGGGAAAAAAGACACTTTTTTTGTCGACCTTAAAAAGCTTATCAAAAATCTAAAGTATTCTACACCAAGAATTTACTTTTGCAAGTAATTGTAAGATGGTATACCTAAGCCAGTTGATGTGAGATAAAGTACTGGCACCAAACAAAAGACGATCGTAAATTAAGCTCCATAACGATTCCTTCTCCGCTAAAGGCGCTGTTGTTCCACTTCAAATTTGACAAGTTTAAACGTCACTTCATAAGATTGAGGTTATTAGGATTTAAACTTTCGAAAAATGTAATTATTATTGCGTTGTTGTTGCGCATTAAACGCATTTTTAGAAACAACTTATATTTCTGATCTGATCACACAAATTACATGATACAGTTATTTGAGTTAACTCGGTTTATTAAAAACGGTTGCGCGACCACTACGAAATCGATTTTACAGCAATTTATAAACAAACATGAAGTTGACTCCGAGGAAATATAAAATACACTTGTTTTGGAAAGAATATAAAAAATAAAATACGCAAAAACACGGCATTAATAATTAAGTTTTTTTTTAAATTTAAACTGTAATAACCTCAAACTTATAAACCGACGTTTAAACTTGTCAAATATGACGCGGAACAACAGCGTCTCTAGCTGGGAAAAATCGTTATTGAGCTCAATTTGAGATCGTCTTTTGTTTAGTGTTGGTACTATTTATATTACAATCAACTGGCTTTGCCTTTTTTCTATGTTTCTATACAGGATGATTCTTAACTTTTTTTGTTTTTTTCTTTTAAAGCTTAGTAGGGGGGCATAAAAGGAACCAATTTACGTTAAATTGCAGGAACAAACGTCGTATAGTTTGAGAACTTTCGTATATAACCGCATTTTGTAACATAATAATTTAGTAACTAGCCTAGTCTTGACTTGAAACATCCACCACAACTGAAACAATCAACTCTGCGTGGCCTACAGCTACTAGCAGCATAACTTTATTTATTACATTAAAAATCAAACAAGTAACGTTAAACACATTCATTATTAGAAGATTGTAACAATTTTAAATTATGTTTAATAAAGTTAAAGAAGTGGTAAAGAAAGAACAATAATTATAATAATTGTTCAAAATTGCGACCTCCAGCTTGTACTTAACTCCAGCTTAAACACATAGTCGAGCACGTCGAATCCAAGATTGGACACATGCTTGAAAATGACCTCCCTGCCAAATGCTTTCTGCAGCGTTGTGTATTCTCTGCAACAGTTGTTCTTGGTAGCAATCTGTTCTTGATAAACTAGTGATTCCATATGCCTCCATAAATAAAAATCTACCGGATTTAAATCCGGCTATCTCGGAGGTCAGACAACCGGGTCTCCACGACCCATCTACCAGGAGAAACTGTATTTAAATGTTGTTGTACTATTCTATTATAATGTGGGGGAGCTCCGTCATACAAGAACCATATACGCCGAGGGACATCTAATTAAACATCTTCTAGCAGCTCTGGAAGGTCGTTTTGCAGTAAATTTAAATATACTTTCCCAGTCATTCGGTTAGGCAAGATAAATGGTTCTATTAGCAATCGGACCTATGTATGATGTGAGAATTTTTTACATCCCAGTAGTGCATATTGTGGAAGTTTATAATTCCGTTCCTTGTGAAGGTAGATTTATCACAAACCAACACATTAATCGGAAAGTTAACATTCCTCAGATTCTGCTCCAAGAACCATTCATAAAATTGAACGCGATGTTCATAGTCCCTTGGTGCTAGAGCTTGTACACGCTGAACGTGGTACAGGTATAGAAACTCTTTGTGCGTCGTCGTCCGCCAAACAGTGGATTGTGAGGTATTGACTTCCCAAGCAGTTTGGTGTATGCTTAAAATGGAATCGCCTTCGGTTAAACCCATAATTTCATCATCAATAGCTTGCCCGTTTGAGAGAGGACCTTTTTCAAGTTCTTATCGTAGCTGCAGTTTGCCCGAGGTACGTGCTTTTTGAATTAGAGGCTGAAATGTTGGAGATGTAAGATGCATTTAGAAAATGAATTATTAAAATTTTAGGAATAATAGAAATCGATCGTTGACACATTATTTTTAAAAACGGTAAAATAACATTTGGGGTTAAACAGTTTAAACCACAACAACCGCGATCGCAGTCGGTAATTGTATCGCAAAGATTCATGTATTGAATCACAGTCATCTATAATGTTTCAGGACAAATGCTTAATTTGACATCATCGAGTTCGTTTGTATCGTACAAATGCTTAATTTAACAACACCATCGATTTCGCTTGTTTCGTACGCCTTATTTTGGCCCAAGCAGTGTCTATAGTATTTTTACGTTAAGAATGCAACGACGTCATAGTTAGTAATTCAGAACTACCAACATTAATATAAACCCAAAATGCGCCCACAACTATAAAATCTAGTGCTTTTTTGTTAGTAACGGTTAGCGACAAATTGCTTTGTTGCCGGTAGCTTTGTAGCGGCTTTCTGTCAGTTTATTTACTTTATCTACCCTTGCAGTTAAAGTGTTGGTTTAACAACATATGTTGAGTTGAACAAAAGCACGCTCTAACATCTGCTAGAAAATAAAAATAATAATCAAGTCCGTTTTTATACTTTTTATTAAAGAAATTGAAGTTATTTTGAAAATACAGTGTGGCAATGTCGCACTACGTCATTACATGACGTCATTTCATTCATAACGTAAAAATACTATAGTTTACTAATTGACATCACATAACACGTTGAATTAGTGAAGAACTGAGCAATGTTAATTAAGTTTTTAGAATGGAAAGTTTAAAAAGCGTTCTAAAATGTGACAGAAAAATTAATATCATTACCACTTTTACAGAATAATGCATTTTCTGATATAATACAATTGACAATTCTTTAATGATGAAGTTTACTATTGGCAAAAATCATTAACCAGCAGATGACGCTAAATTTTGTGAAATTGTATCGAAATGGCATAGAGATGTATGACGCTCCTGACAATGAGCTTCACTAATGTGGCTACAATGTGTTCACTTTTCACTATCACATTAATTTTCTCTATTTTTAGTACGAGGGTCAACATTTAAATATAAAGATGGTAGAAATAGCATACAATAGATTTTAGCGCAGCCCAAAGTGGTTCTTCAATATGAACGTATTTCCTTTGAATTGGTGGTGCGGGTACAGAAATTAGTAGAATTTTATATTCAATAAAAAAAACTTGTTAGTGTTTTTCAAGTAAAAGCTAACATTGAAATGACAAATATTTGAAATATCTTATTTTGTAGTGTATTTTCATAAAATCAGAGTAGTAGTTAAGAATAACGAAGTTAATAAATTAATTTTATTTAGAATTCTCTAGGTTTAGTTCGGTCAATGAATGCCCAAAAGCTGATTGTGGAGGACATGGAATGGGGGAGAACTTTTCTCTTGAGAAATGTGTTGGGGGTAGTTAGGAGGCAGAGATACTAAAAGTCCCCGCCCTTAGCGCTGACACTTCAAGGGAAGAGGGGGGTGAAAAGGTCCCTGTTTTTGGTTTCTTGCTTATAACTCGGAAACCGTGTTTTTTGAAAATCATCAATTTTCGCTGGCGAATATCTCGGAAACTATAACACATAGAAAGAAAATAAATATAGACAGTCTTGTAGGAAATTTAATTATCTTTTATCTTGTAGAGAATACTTTTTACCGTACAGCGCACGGTTTCCGAGTTATAAGCAAGAAACCAAAAACAGGGACCTTTCCACCCCCCACCCCCCCTGAAGCGGTAGCGCTAGGGGCGAGGGACTTTTAGTATCTTTGCCTCCTAACTACCACCAACACATTCCTCAAGAGAAAAATTCTCCCCCATTCTATGTCCTCTATAACCCCTTCGTTGGCTGGGCTAGTTAACTTAATCCTCATTCCCGCAGTTACAGAACGTTTACACATAAAATGTATAGTTCAGTAGAAAAAATAGGCGATAGGTGGAACTAATTCCCACAAAGACGGGTTTTGAATTTTTTAGTTCGTTATTGGTATCTTTTTGACATACTAAAAGTCTAGAAAAATCTGAGTGTGCAAATGCGTCTTTTTGGCCACCATCTTGAAAACATTTAAAAAAATCATAAAAAATCGGGTGTGGTATCAAACTAAAGAAGATTTCTTGCTAAAAATGATTATGAAATTGGTTTTAAATAATAAAAATAAATAACAAAATGATGACCGAAAAACTGAAAGCTTTTGTAGTGTTGAAAATCGTATTTTTATTAAACAAAGTGCGTTTTATAATACAAATTCATATGTATTTGATCAATATTTTGAATTATATTATTATATTATAAAACATACATGGGTGATAGTCAACGACCTTCATGGTTATTAAGCCCCCCTGCATGCTGTGAAGTTATTTTTGCTATGAGCAATCTCACTGATGTCTTCTGCGTTGGCAGTGAGCAACATGTTGAAATATCCCATGCTAGAACATCTAGATATATGAAGGATTTTCTAACATTACTTCAATTTTTGGAAAATCACAATCCATTTAATTCATAATGCGTTAAGCTACATAATATTTTCAGTGGGTTAGTAGACAATCAACATAAGATAACTGCAGATCTTCGAATCCAATCCAAACTGACTGGAAAAGCTTTCAACTCTGTGGTTAAAAAGGATTAAGCTGTCACTATGAAGATATTAAAATAAAGTATTGTCATTGACGGAGCTATTCAACGTATTGATACAGAACTTCTCACCCAGAGAATGTTGGTATGGTTGTCTGTAAATCTTGATCTGCAAAAATAAAAAGGAGAATTTCAGTTATGAATTATCTATATTTCCTTCATTTCTATTTGATCCAGACACTTAGTTATTGAGAAAAAGTAACAAACCATCATTGGCAAGAACTTTGGATGACATAGCAACTAGTGTAAATTACATGTTACCTGGGAAACATCGTATGTTCTAGACTGGGGTGCACTACTACACAAACTGCCATGGCCAAAAACAGGAAAATTTTCAGATGTGTTACAACTACCAGGTGTATACCTATGAAATGAGACTTTCAGCTATTAGACCACAGATGTCGCTAGGAGTATTTTTAAACTGTCCCAAATGTCTTATTTTTTTCGTCTGTCATCTGTCAACAATATTCAATTCATTGTTTGCGATGTTTCATACAACAACGCATTTTTTTCGCTCTTAAAAATGTCGAATTTCGTGCCTTCAAACTACGATTTGCGGACATCGTTGATTTTCTGTTATCAATTGAAGAAAAACGCTTCTCAAGCTCATCAAATGCTTATAGAAGCTTACGGTGGACATGCTCTAAGCAGAGCACAGTGCTTCAGGTGGTTTGAAAAATTTCGAAGTGGTGATTTTAGCGTGGAGAACGAGGAACGTGGCCGGCCACCGAAAAAGTTTGAGGACACCGAATTGCAAGCATTTGCAAACGTTTGAAAGACATGGGCATGATTTTAAAGGTCGGAAGATGGGTGCCGCATGAACTGACTGAAAGGCAGCAAGAGAACCGAAAAACCACTTGTGAAATGCTGCTCTCCCGGTTTAAAAGGAAGTCTTTTTTGCATCGAATCGTTACGGGTGTATTTCTCCAATCCCAAGCGTAAACGATCGTATGGTCCGCCCGGCCACAAGCCAAAATCAACGGCCAAACCAAATCGCTTCGGCCGCAAGGCAATGCTGTGTGTTTTCTGGGATCAGCATGGTATGATTTGGTACGAGCTATTAAAACCAGGTGAAACAGTTGACGGTGCACGCTACCAACGACAATTGGCCGATTTGAACAGCGCTATACACCGAAAACGCCCAGAATATGCCGATCGGCGTCACAAAGTAATTTTTCTTGATGACAATGCACCACCACATCGAACAAGAGCGACCCGGGAATTAGTGGAGACGTACGATTGGGAACCGCTGGTGCATGCGGCTTACTCACCAGACTTGGCGCCTTCCGATTATCATTTGTTTGCATCGATGGGCCACGCACTTTCCGAGCAGCGCTTCAATTCTCACGAAGAAGCCAAAAAATGGCTCGATGATTGGTTTGCGGCCAAAGACGGCCAATTTTTTTGGCGCGGCATTCACAAATTGCCTGAGAGATGGGTAAAATGTGTCGCTAGCGATGGCTATTATTTTGAAGATTAAATTTGTAACCATTTTTTGTTAATAAACGTTTAAAATTGAAAAAAAAGTCTCATTTCATAGGTATACACCTATGTATATAGCAATCATATTGCTAAGCAATATAAAGTTGTGACAATTGTATTTGATAGCTATGGCATCTCCTAGACAAAGGATGTAAAGCATCAGATACGCACAAAACAATCATCATTAACAGTGAAATTTATAGAGAACTCTCCACTTCTTACTGGCAAAAGACCATTTCTTCCTAATAATGAAAACAAACAGTGTTTTGTAACCATGCTTGAGAAACACTTAGAAAACAATAGCTACACTGTGATTTATGCTACAGATGATGCTGACACTGTTATTGTAAAAACAGCACTGATCTTGGCAGAAGAAAATGATGTAACAGTTGTGATAAAGTGATAAAAAAACGTGATATTCCATCGATGCAACATGTGTTTGGCGAAAAGAGATGCAAAATTATTTTTTTTTCACATGCTTTAACTGGATGCAATACCACTAGTTCCTTATTTGGTAAAAGTAAATCGGCAGCATATTGACATTTTTTGAAAAGTGAGGAATTTAGCATTTGCGCTACTCTGTTTGGATCAGCAAATGCAAACAGAAAAAACTCACAGATATTGGCACCAAAGCATTGGTATTATTGTACGGTGAAAATCCAAAAACAGATACTCTAAACCTACTACGATATAATCTCTACTTGAAAAAATCACAACTGCCAAAAATGAATTTAATATTGCAAGATTGTTACGTACAGAAGATACTGCTGTTCATTATCTTCTTGGCGTACATTTGCAATGTCTTTGTTGCAAAACGATGAACACCAACCTATCCCGAAGACTGGGGTTGGAAAAAAGTAGGAGACCAACTACAGCCCCTAACAGGTGAAATGAGCCCTGCAACACAGTTATTATTAAACAGGATTTGCTGCATCTGCAAAACGGATACAAATGAGACGTGTGGTAGTACTTGTAGAAATTGCACAAATAGTGCACTGAAAGAAACTGATTTAGAAGAAACTGAAGAAAACTATTAGATTTAGCTTTTCTCTTATGTAAGATGTAAGATTGATAAAATATATGTGCATTTGTATTATAAAATGCATTTTGTTTAATAAACATATGATTTTCAACACTGCAAAAGCTTTCAGTTGTGCTACCACCATTTTGTTATTTATTTTTATTATTAAAAACTAATATCATAATCATTTTCAGCATGAAGTTTTCTTTAATTTGATACCACACACGATTTTTTTATGATTTTTTTAGATCTTTTCAAGATGGCGGCCAAAAAAACGCATTTTGCACACTCAGGTTTTTCTAGACTTTTAGTATGTCAAAAAGATACCAACAACGAACTAAAAATTTTAAACCCAAAAACCTATATCTAGTGTACTAGTAGCCTTATATCTAATTGTAAATACTGAATCATTATACTTTTAGTAAAGGCCTACTTAATTAGGTGTTTTTTTTTGGAAAACTATTAGTATAGAAATAAATAAATAAGTAAATAAAGAAGCCTCAAATAGACTGGGCAATCTACAGAGTGATTGCAATTGATTGAGGCTGGTTTGAATTTCGCGTAGAAGTTTTTCACGTGGTAGGTTGGCTATAGTGTGTAAGCGTTTAGGGTCATCCGAGGGCAGTGTTGTCGGATTTAGCACTTTAGTGTTATCTTTAACACTGTAGGGACTCATTTTATTTTTTTTTTTATTAAAATCTCACGTTTACAGCATACATCTGGCAACACTGCTCCCGCTGACCCTGAACGCTTACACACTATAGCCAACCTACCACGTGAAAAACTTCGGCGCGAAATTCAATCCATTTTCAATCAATTGCAATCACTCTGTATGTTAATCGGAAGATGCAAAAAGGAATATGTGATAAGCAAAGGTTTTCCATATAACAATGCCTTCTTGCATTTCTCAGTTCATATACTGAATAATCATTTATTTTAAAAATAATATTTAAAAGTGTATTATCATTGCTTGCATCATTTTAAGTAAAGTTTACAGTTAACTAATAAATAAGCTGATTGTGACCCGTGTGAAGATGTCTAATTATGTACAGGTAAGTAGTACCTATTGACCTTTTGATAGAAGCATAAGGAAATAAAATAAAAGTTCTTAGTTTTTTCATAATGAATTATTTAATTGAACTTTGTTAGTGACCGGTTTTTGGTATTTTTTGTATTTTATTCCCATCTTCAAGCTAAATAACATTTATAATGATTGCCTAATTACATAAATATTCTTGTATGTTATCAAAGAATCCCATATATGCTGTGAATTATATTAATTTTGTAGAATTTTAACATTTTGTAGTATCTTGGAGTAAATTTAATAAGATTATCTTAAGTAATATATTGACGCTATAAGAAGTACTTTATTATTGCATAAATAATAAATTAATTTAAACAACATATACCATTTATTTAAAATGAGTATTTTTAGATGCAAAATAGTTACAAACGCGACCACTAATACCTTTTTTTCTACTTTAAACACGTGCGTTATTTTGCAAAAGTGTTCTTCACGCTTTCCGTAGTCATTTCTATGAGTCATCTGAGGTTCTTCAATATGGCTGTGATGACTCTACATCTGTCTCGTTTTTATTAATATACCGGCAACCGTTTGCTCTTTCCTACTCTCTTTATATTCAAAATGGTCAACAATCCACATCAGTAGAGTTCATATATGCATATAAAGATAACACTTGGGTAAATGCAAACTACCGGCTGCTACGTTTAACCCAAAATGCGTTTTCAAATCTAATCTCCATAGCAACACGCAACAAAACAATTGCAAATAGTTAGAATAATCATAATTAGTGGATCACAGGATTGACATAACACATTAAGAAGTAAAGCAATCATTTTTTTGATAAAACATTTATTTTGTAATCACCGAAGGAAATATACAAAAGTCTTAAAAATGTAATTATTTTACTATTAACATTATGTGCTTAATTTTATAATAGTAACTTGCTTATGAGTTCAAACCTAGCATGTAACTAATATTACAAAGATAAAGTTTTCTGTCTTTCAAACTATACACGAAAATTCCTCAATCATTGCAAAAGCTAAGGTTATATGCTAATATTAATAGTAAATACGACAATGGTTTCTCGGATCGATTGTTTGCGTCAAAATATACCCACTATTTAAACTAAATAAGAATAAAATGTCAATATAAAACGTACGTCATGTCACATACCATTTAAAATCAATTGGAATTAAATTTTAAAACAAATAATAAAAAATACTTAGTTAAAATAAAAACGATAATCAAGTATGTTAAAATACTTAAATTTAAAAACTACTTATACAACTAACAAATATTGCTGGCAGTTATTAATAACAGTTTTGCGTAAAACTACCAATATTCTTCTCCCTTCAATCTCGCTTCCAATTCTAATTTTATTTCACTGTTTAGCAGCCACACGTTATAAAATATATTTCCTTTGGCATCTTCCCTCTTTCTGCAGTTTAAATATCCTAGTTGACTTAGCACCTGCAGGAATAAATGTTCATCTGCAAGCGCAGTCGTTTCAGATGTCATGCGCAATTTTTCCAACCTATTGACAGTTAGATCGCTTACAAAATATACTTCAAGAACTTCTCCTGTAACTATTCTATGAATATATTCACTAAATGGTGGAGTGTTAAATAAATGTTCTATTCCCTGTAACTGTTTCATTCTGTCTAAATACCAAATATGGCGTGCACCATACCTCGGTAAAGAATTGTATTTCAAGGCGTTTCTAACGCATTGACTATACATTCTAATGTCTCTGTCTGCAATCTGATAACCACGATAGAAACTTCTAAAATACAAACGCAAAAAATTAGGAGTTTTGTGTTTATCAAAGAACTCATTCAATTCCTCTTCGGTATAACCATAGTAATTTAAAAATTCCCTGTTGTGTAATAACGTACATACTTTAACATTGATCGAATTTATATTACGTTCACAACGAAGATTTCCATGCAAGGATCTTCCCTGCAAAAAATTATATGTATTCCTACGATTTATTGCATGAAGTCCTAGATCGGGTATGTAAAAAGTGCCTGTAATAACTGCGTGACTTATGCACGTATTCATGTTTAACGTCTTTGAAAATATGTTTTTCATTAATACAACTGCAGGATTGATATCTAACGGATTTTCCCAGCATAAGTTGCTCCATACTGGAGCATCGTAATCATCGATTAAAAGAAACACTTTCCTATTAAAATGCCGATACAGTATTTGCGATAAGAACCTTAAACCATTTTCCATATCACGTTCACTTAAATTTAAAGAAAACGTGGCATACTTCAAAAATGTTTTTTTATCAACTGGATTCACGTGTTCAGAGCGTAATACATAAAGGTGTTTACAAAATGCCGACTGTATTGCGAAACCTATCCTCTGTAATAGTTTCACATTCTGCAAAACAGGATAAGATTCAGCATTCCTACGAGTATTAGTTGTAAAACAAACGTGAATAACAGGATACTTTCCAAAATGTTTACTAAAAAACTCCGTATCTTGATAAATTTTTAACTCATTTCTTTTAAATAATTTATAGTTATATGTAGATGTAAGGTCTTTTGCAAAATGCTTGCCTTCGCAGTCAACATCAATTTCTATAAATGTCTTTAACATTTCTAGATTAGTAGTTTTGAAAAACTGATGAGGTACTGTGATTAACACAAATTGGTCTTCAAATACCTGTTTTATAAATAACGATTTATCAACAAAGAAATCCTCTCTTAGAGCCTGCGTAAACAAGGTTTCACGTGCTCTCTTTACATCGTCACAATTCTAAAAAAAAAGACAAGTATTGTTACTATATTAAAAACTAAACTAACTATACTAACTGAACACCGGTGATTTAAACTTGATCTCATCTTTAATTTTCTTTATAAGTTACTATTTATGTTGTGAAATTTATTACGCTAAATACTATGAGAACGACGTTAGTGCACACGGAAACATTACGGTTAATAACTATAGTCGTAGAACATAAATGAAGATTATACATTATCACATTTTGAATGTCTAATAAGTAGTGAGTAGAGATCGGAAAAATATGCAAAATGCCTACTGTATCTTTGAATATAACACTTCAGAATTCTGTTATTGTAAGTTTTATTGTTGTTTAGAAGTATTTAACGTACGAGGGTCGTTTGAAAAGTCCGTGCAAAGTCAGAGAGATGGCACTACTGGCGCATATCGAGGTTATGTTTAGTTAGTAGCATCTCTTGGAAGAACACACACCAAGCTTCAGCCAGATCGGTCTATTTCTTTGTATTTGGCATTCGTTTGAATCGAGGAAGTCGAGTGATTTTCAAAAAATGGACGAAAAAGAATTTCGTGTGTTGATTAAACATTACTTTATGAAAGGCGAAACGCCTCAGGAGACTAAAGAGAAGCTTGATAAACATTATGGTGA
>VTPC01000560.1:0-10773 GCA_011009095.1 Ignelater luminosus
TTTTTATTGCCCTTCTATATCTAGAAAGTTGGACGAAAAAAATTATCTCTGACCACCGCCAACTAGTCTACATCGGTCTGAATCATATACAATCGCCTGAGGCCTGTTTACTATTTCGTTTACGTTTCGAGCGATAAACAATTATCACATTTGGTCTTTACTGATAATGTTGTAAACAAAGTCTGCTTTACTATTTATGTTCCTGAAAGAATTATTAAAAATAGAATCGTTCCAAATCTGAAATATTTTATTTTCTAGGATAAAACAACATTAATCTCGGAAAATATCAATAATTACTTTCTTATTTATCAGTATATTTACGAAAAGGTCTAAAAAACATTGGCTTTTGTTATTTTTCTTATCTGTCTGATATGCAGCTGCAAAGAGGATGCTAAATAAACTACAACGTATTTTCTAGCGCCAGCTCGGAACGGAAACGTCTTTAAAAAGGTACTTTTGCAGGAAGAACGAAGAGATGTTACCACAAAATGACCTAATAGACAAAAATATGCCTGTTGTAACCGCGAACGTACCGCATATTGCGCATTTTACCAATTCTTATCTTCGAACGATTCTCGCGTAATTATCTTATCTTAATTTGTTACAGAAGCTCCTTTGTTTGAAGGTGTTACAGTTTTTTTAAACTAAGCAGATGTTATAAATAATTTATAGCAGAGGTTTGCAAATTTTTTTTAGTGCCATCTTTTTCATTTATACATGCACGTGTAACATTAATAGATAACTTGTGTGTTATTTATTGTGGTTGTCAGCGAATAATCTTTTTAAAATGGAACTTAATTAATTTCGAAAATTAATTATATTTAAAAAACATTAGTTTTACCTTTTTGTGGGTTTCCCCTTTTTAATCAATAGAGGGTTAATATTGGTAAAGCCACGAAGAGTAGGTAAACACAGCGTGTGATAAAAATAGGATGTTTATAGAAACAGAATTACATATAAATCGGAATCCTGACCTTGATTTCGGTAATACCAGTCTGTGGTTAGAGTAGAATAAAGATTTTGTGGTAGCCACGGAGGTTTTTTTCTTGGGAATAATTCCCTATTTTAAATTAAATTGAAATATGGGAACCAAAAGGTTTTCAAAAAACTGAACAGGTATATCTTAAAAAAACAGTTCTTGATATATTTAATCTGAAGCAAAATCTTCAACCAGAATATTTTCTCAAGAAGTACATTAGCATTAATACAGGTTGCCTTTGTTTCAAAGCCCAGAGAAAAATATAAGGAAGCATAGGCAAGGAAAACAAAATGTGAGAAACAGAGTTTTCAATAGAACAACGTTTTGCTAAATTTTGAATTTCTCCTGTGGAACTTCTAGGTGTTAGTAAAATATAAAAATCTCCCGACATTCCTGTTTTACTTCTTCAACCATTGAAACGTATTTTTTAGCTGCATCTTGTTTATATCTCAGTTGTAATTGCATCTTTTTATTTCTTTCATTTCATTCCTTATATTCCTTGCTGTATATTATTTGGCATCTCGATTAAAGAATTCAGTACATGTGACGTTGTAATTTGTTTATCTACGTCTTAGCTTTTTTGGTCTTGGTATTTCTATATTTCCTTCGTTTCACTTTTGTCGCTTTCCTTTTCATTCGCCCCTCTTCTAGATCTTGCTTGTATTCTTTTCCCTTCAAGATTAAGGACGAAGTAAAATGTTTAGATTTACTGTTAGGCTTTACCAAACTGTGGATTTTTTTTATTTTCCAGTTTTGAGAGTGTAAGAATTTTAAAGCCAAATATTTCGGGACTTTTTGTTTTCACCACAACTCTTCAACTGTGCTGGGTTCATCATAAAGAAAGTGGCAAAAACATTTTCCGTAGTCATGGCTGCTTCTCGAACAGCAATAATCTTAAGTGATTTGAATTAAAGCCTTTTTACTTCTATATAGTCTACAGACCATAAAGGTCTATGGCTTGATTTGCTACCATCCACCATTCTCTTTTATTTCTTGCACTGTCTTTCGGTTTGTGATATTGAGCTATTTTAAATCTTCGTTCCACCTCGCCCAGTGCTACTTTCCAATAGGCTTTGGTGCGTTTCATGTCGGCATTCACATCACATGCTCGATGTTCGAAACAGATTCTTTAATTCCCTCACACTTCTAACTGCTTTAACTAAAGTTCACAATTCACTTGCATAGGTCACAACCGTTCTTATCACTGTCTTGTATATGTGCACTTTCAATCTCTACAACTATGACAGTTTACTAAGATATGCTCTTGGTCTCTCAATTTATATGGTAATTCATTTTCACTTGCTATTACTTTCCTTTCCCTATTAGACTTCTAGCAAAACAAATTTCACCTTTTTATAATTTTGAATTTCCAAAAACTTTTGCGAAAGATTTATTATTTCAATACAACGTACAAAACGTAGTTAATGCTATGGCCATTTTATATTTTAGTTAAACAATAAAACGAATTAGTGTAGTAGTAGTTGAGCAAATAGATAATTCCTATAAATATTGTTTTGCCTTGAAAAAACTATTGAGTAAACTAAACAAGGCAGTTGTTACTAAGTGATTTTTCTTTTCCTTATTTTTTTTTCACTTTCACTACATTCAATTTTACTGTTTCCAATACACAAATTGCAGGTAAAGTACTACTCTTTCTCTTTATAGTTTAGCTAGGCATAACTAACTAAAAAAGTTACTACCAAGAATGATACTTTCTTTTGGAAAGAATATTATTTAAAATTATTTATTTTAACTCCAAATCAGAAGTTAAGTTGGTTCTCTTTTTCGAATATAAATGCTATGTCGTGTTTACACAAAAATAAATAAGATTCTAAACTTGTATGGCACAGTGTGTATTGTAGCAAACTATATACACAGTTTTGAGTATACTCGATGCAGTGTGTTCTTAAAATAAGTTTTTAAGTCATGTTTCAGATAAGAAGTGAGAAAGAATTTTGACCAATTTAAGTTCTGTTGATTCCAAGTTTTGACTATTTTAAGATATTTTGGCAAAAACTCTTGAGAGACTTGTAAGTTGAAAAACTGGGTTTTGTGGTTCTATATCTAAAGGAGTATCGATGATTTCTAAAACACTGGAGAGTACATTGCTTTATTCGCTGTGGGAATAGAACTAACTCTGCATCAAATGTGAAATTATAGAAAGCCAGGGCTAAAACCTTTAGAATACCCAAAAGAGATGGTGCTAATTTTATCAACAATCACAATGTATCAAATGAATAAACGAATTGAATGATTACTTTGGATATAAAATTGCTTTGAGCACCTAACTAAAACTGAGTTATAAGACAGCACCCAAGAAACCGATTGATATAGTTTGGACCTTAGATACTTTTTGTGTTTATGAAACCTGTATTTCTAATTCAAACGCTATTATTTTTTTTTAATTCAAATACTATTTTGCTGTGTCCGAACATAAAAAGTATCTGGTAATTCAGTTATTTCTTTTGTGCAAGAAAAGTAGATGTTTTTCCTTAGATGGTTTTTAGGTTTTCAGCGCTTCTAGAGCCAAATCATATAGAACATTTTAGATCAAGTCTATTACAAAGTGTCTACTTCTCAATTTTATTTGGAACCCATTTGATATGAGTGGTGCGGTGAGTCATATTTGATCAATGTCAAAAACGGCATTTATTTTTGTGAAAGGGCCAAAACAGGCTTTTGACATTTTTGCTAGACAGAGTCTATTGCTTAGTCTATTTTTACTTGCTCGCATCTTTAAGCAATTACCTAGTTTTAGAAGAGAAGCAGACCCTTCTACTGCTTTCAATGCTATTTTGAACTTGCTGATCTGAACAACGTTTGATTATTATTTTTCATCTTTTAAGTCATCTTTTAGGTGTAATCAATTCCAAGGAAGAAAATTTATTCTCTCTCAAGAGCCAAAACTTTAACTAATTCATACCATAGTTTTGTGCATTTTTGTTCCAAATGTAGCCAGACCCAATATACTCAACGTCTGCAATTATGTAGATTACTACAGCTATAGTGTATGTCCTTTCTTAATATAATAAATTAAATTGATAACCTGGCTTGTACAGAAATTATCGTACTTTCAGTTTCTATTTTTATGTTACTTGTTTTATGGAGTGGTAAGTGGTGACTTGCCCTCTGAAAGCAGAGGGATTTATGCCTTTAACACTTCCACCCTCAATCGCAATGATTTTACGGTTCTACTCCTGCTACCGGCTGTTTAAGGCAAACAGGAATCAGCAGCTAAGAGTTTCAAGGAATCATCGGTTAACCATGGTGTCGCCACTTACTGACAGGCGGTCCCACGAGAATGCTGTTAAGCTCTTGTATGAACACACTTTGGTGTTTCGGTCTACTACTCGATGCAACACGAAATTTTGGAATTAGAGCATCTTTCATTTGCTTATTTTCCAGAAGGGAGGTGCCTCTTTGATGCGTACTGTAGTGAATCCTGCCGCTTCAGGTTTTACTGTAAAATAAATTTAAGCACCAGAAAGATATCCTCTCACCATATAGTTCTGCTGTTGCATGAATGTGTAGTAACTCATAGTTTAACTCGGGGCGTCCACACATTTTGTTTTGCTGGTATCAACTTGATTGGCACCAAAATTATATTATCTCTTCTTCTTATTGGAACCGTTTGTATCAACTTGATGGGTTGGCCCATTCAAAAACAATACCTGTTGATCTAATTAGGCAACTACGAAGGGTGGTAGGAATGCTACTCTACTGTCTGATGTATCTAAATTTGTCAGGAACTACCGGTATTTATTCAAATGACTTTAAGAAATGAGTGAGAAAGGTTAATCCAATCAGAGTTGCATTGCGACTTATTTGCAAATTTTTATTAGAAGTTGCTGTCTTAATTTCTTTGAAACAAGAATTTACTCATGAGCTAAATTTATTGTTCATAATGTCTAAATCTTTAGATCCAACTCAAAGTCATATTATTTGCAAATGGATTGAAACATACTCTTTGGTTATTGGGTCTGACTGATTAAACAGCCATTTAAATGGTTGGTCTAATCAGGATTCGTAAGATACTAATTTACTTTTTAATAAACTTCACACAATCTTATTTTATTTTGATCAGCAGTAGCTGTAATAAGCCTTTGAGGTCTTCTAGGGATTGTCTACGGTGTCCTTTTCCATCCTTTTCCGTTGGGCTATCCTGTATCTCGTGTAAGTCTCCGTCACGGCCCCGACTGGAGTGAAGCTCGTTAATCCCACCATTTCCTTATGGAACTCACACCCAACCATTTTGTTAGAATGGGTCTTTCTCTTTGGAAATATAGTGTTTTTATTTGGTTTATTGGTTTACATTAGGTTGGTAGGCTTAGATGGTTAGTACTTATTCATGTTGATTGATACCAAAATCTTGCTTAAAATGAAAATTAATCTCACCTTGTAACTCAATTTCCAGGTAAGTACGGAAGAAATTTGTTTTAAGTTAAACAAATTGTGTCTTGGAGAAGTCAAACTAGAGAAAGAGATTACGAGAGGAACCAACCAAGTAATTTATTATTATTAGCTAGAATTGGTGAGAAAATTTTTGACCACATCTTCTAGTTCTAACGTCTTAAACACTGTTCTAAAGTTATCGCAGTTGGTGTTTCCCACAATTACATATCGCGTACAGTCGAACGTGATAAATACAATGATATTACTAATGTTTCTTTCTTTTCGATATGAAATTGCTATTGTACGATATACAACCAGCCTACTACTGTTAAAGCGTAAAAATTTATCAGGTCATTACTAATCTCAATGGATTTTGTAGTACGAAGTATCCAAAACGGATACACCTACGACTTACTTAATTTAGAACAAATATCTGTATTGACCCATTTTTATATTTTTTAAGTTTTGAGATTTTTTAATTTAGATTTTGTATTTACGCTATTAAAATAAAAAATAATCATCATAATAAAACATTAGAACTGTATGCATACTCATCATGGGCTTATTATCTACTATTTGTGTGTCATTTTGATAACATCTCAATGTCATAACCCTGAAGCAAACTCGTTTACGATGATTTCTAATTACAACAAATTTACTGTTTACTTAACTTTATGTAGAAAAATAAGGATCAAGGAAGCAATTTAAGAAAACCTTGAACTAGTTTAATAATATTGGAAAATTTAGGAAATATCTACTACAATAAATTCTCTAGAATCGAACAAAGGATGCACTCACTGTATGACAGAAGTTAAAAATAAACGCCAAATTTAAAATTCTAACGAAAACTAAGAAATTATCATAGATCTTGGCAAGTCGCCAATGCAGCGCTTTATATTACTCGTGGATGTATTAAGTTTCAATGCACTTGTTTTGTCTTATCAAAATATAGTAGCTACAGGAAGAACTTTGTTTAGTTTTTATGAAATGCAGGATTTTGTGTGTTATTTATTTATTTATCGCTAAAGAAATAATGCTTTTTGCGTTTGATTTTAATAAGATTCTTATCTAGCAATTTTATCAAAAGTATTAGTAATCCACTGTTATTTATAGTTTACAAGATTATAAATAGTCAAAAACAGTAGCGATCAATGTCAGCAAAGCGTTATAAATAAATACAACTAATTTAATTTTGTTGTTATTGCAAAGATAATGTATCAAATCAAAATTTCTTAAAAAGGTATTCAACAAAGGATTTAGATGTTTTGCTATTTTTAATAAATTTCATTTTCTGATATTTCTCTCTCCATTGTGTATTATTTGGTTCATTTTATAGTTTATCCGAGACAGTCTTTAACTACAGAATTAGATGGATAATTTAATCAATTAATAAAAACTCTCAATTTTGGAAATTCCTTTCAGTAGTTTAATAGCCATACCATGATTATTTAGTGGATGATTTTCTAGTTTCTTTTGGTTTTAATCACCAATTTGAACCACTAATATCTTGATTATTTAATGGTAAATTTTAAAGTTTCTTCAATTATTGAATCCATTGGATTTGATATCAAATTGCATTCTGTCAAAGTTTTGGTCACCATAATACTAAAATTAAGATCGAGAATCTCAAATACTAGGACATGAACTAGCTAGTTACCTTCATGATAAGAAGCAAATATTTTTAATAGTTACCACTGCTGTGGACTAAAACCAGGAATTCTTCCAAAAATGTTAGATGAATGGTTCCCCTTTAATGTGGTTTGCCTTGAAAAAGAAGAGAAAGACTGATCTGATCATTTTGTCTGCTAAATAGAAAACGACAATTTCAATAAAATCGAAAGTACAAAGTTTCAGCAAAAAAATGGATTCATTAATACCACTCTAGTGGCTTGGAGAAAAAGTGATTTTAGAGCAAGAAAAACAACTACTATAAGACACATAAATTAAAAGTTACAGTAAGGAAGGTTATAGTAATAATAAAGTAAGTTTAATGACCGTGATAGGAATTTAAAATTTTTTTGACAAATTGTTCAATGGCTAAATATTATTTTCGAAGCTCTGCAGTGCATAGCTAAAGGGATATAATGGAGACATTTTAGAATGATCTAGAACGTACGCATTTTAAGTAAGCTTAGAAGTCTTGACAATACCCTAGTCTGAACTAAGAGAAAATTGAAATGGTGTAAGAACACAATTTCCAGCTATTGAAAAGTTCTTCATTTATAGTGCTCTACATCTTCAGGTTTTATAGTCAATGTTTAAGGGTAGATGAGTTCTAGTTGTGGTACTGTAAATGATGGTAAACTCTGTTATAGCGCGGCATCTTGGTCATTATTTCTTAGAGCAAAAAGTATAAGGTTTTCGGAAAACAAATCCTCAATCTTTCTTTTCTAAGAACATTTCATAAGTCAGTGACTAAATGTAATGCACCAAGTGGGCTTTTTTCTCAACAAAAACTCTGATACGGGCAAACTGCTGAATTTGTGTCTACTAGTTGGTAACTTGAATAAATAAATGTGGCAGCGGAAGAAAGGTTTGCAGGCTCCAGGTTTGGTTTTTGATTCTACTTTCATGGACTTCGGTAAAGACAGTATTCAGTAAAAGTACTGGGAGTAACCAGTATACAGTATCAAACAATTAATTTTTTACTTGCAGTACTAAGTACTTTTCAATAGTACTTGGAATATTCAGTAAAGTACTGGAAATACAAACTTTGCAGTATCAGTATTAAGTAAATACTCTTTAGATATTTCCAGTACTTCTGAGTACTTAAGATTACTTTTAAGTACTGGCAGTAGTTTCAAGTACTGCAAGTACTTTTTTAAAAGGCAGAGTACTAGTATTAAGTAAATACTCCTTAAATAATTTCCAGTATTCCCAGCTACTTACAGTACTGCAAAGTAATATTTTTATCAATGTTATCGAATAGAAACTTCGGACTTTCTTTTTACTTTTTGAGTGACAATCAAGCTACATGTTGATGAAACTTGCTCTGTAAATGTGGCTTATTCAACTTACTAAAAAAAATTTTTATATAATAATGATATTAAACAGAAACTTATAAAATAAATTGTTTTAATTATATTTTATATAATTTGTCATATTTTATGTTTTTTAAAATTATCAATAATTTTAATAACAATTTATACGACAATTTAAGTTCACAAAAGCAAAATAAACTAGAAAATAAAACTAACAAATATACAAAAAGGCTAAGCTAACTCAACAGTATAACTAACAAGGATATTATTTACTATATAAAATATTTGTATTGCTTTTCGGTAACACCAATTTCTCAAAATTGGTGTCAGGGCCGGATTTACCGTGTAGGCAATCGAGGCAGTGCCTAGGGGCCTCCACCAAAAAAATTTTATGTATGCATTATAAAGAATAAAGATCAATAAAAAGGGATAGAAAAGAATAAATTCTTTGAATCTTTCTTTTACTTAAAATTTTGATTTTTTTTAAGGAATATTTTTGATTATATTAGTCATAATTAATTACAAAAAACAAATGAAAAACGGATTCTACCTTATCGACATTCAATAAAATATCGATGCAGTCTTTTTATGATATAAAGAGTGATTCAGTTTTGGTTTTCACATGATACAGATAAATATTTTCAAAATATCAAGTTATCTGTGAATGTCAAACTGAGATTTGTAACCTAGAAACATAAACAATATTAGTCATGGCAGAATACACGACAGAACAACGCGTTAAAATTATGCAAGCCTATTACGAAAATGGAAAACCGAGAAAAAATATATTCCGTGCTCTACGTGAATATTTCGGTATTCAAAATCGACCTTCTGAGCGCACAACATACTAGTAGAAGTCACTCTGAGCAGAATATTGCCAACGTGTGTGAAAATGTAACCGAAGAACCAAGAACATCGATTCGCAGCAATTGGGCCTTACGTACTCCACTACGCAGCGAATTTTGACCAAAGATTTACACTTATATTCTTACAAATTTTAAATATCACACATGTACAGCGCTGTGTGTTTGCCGAATGGATGTGTGAACAAGGAGACAGATTTTCGAAAAAGATCCTCTTTAGTGATGAGGCGCATTTTCATCTTGGCGGCTACGTAAATAAGCAGAATTGTCGTATTTGGGGATTGGAAAATGCAAGAAAATGCATCCTCAAAAAGTGACTGTATGGTGCGCCTTGTACTCTGGCGACAAAATTGGCCGTATTTTTTTGAAGACAATGAGGAAAAAGCTGTTACAGTTAATTCAGTTCCGTATCGAAGCATGATTACAGATTTTTTGTGGGACTAGTTGGAAGGTATGGATATCGAAGATCTTTGGTTCCAACAAGATGGTGCTACCAGTCACACAGCAGCAGCAACAATAGCGTTATTACGCAGAAAGTTTTCAAGCCGCATTATCTCAGAAAATGGTGACATAGGTTGGCCGCCAAGATCATGTGATATACTCCTTTGGACTTATTTGGGGTTGTTTGAAGAGTAGAGTTTACAGGAACCAACCGAACACCATTGCAGAGCTGAAACAAGAAATTCGATGCGAAATAACCGACATTGAGCTTGCGTTATGCCGCAATGTTATTGATAATTATGACAAACGGATTGCTTTATGTCTTAGGAGCCAAGGCGAACATTCAAATGATGCTATCTTTTATGTGTGATTGCAATAAATCGACCTAAAATACTGAACACAAAAATATATATTTTTTTATGTTGCCGTGTTTTCTTTAATGCACTCATGTGGAAGCCAAAATTGAATCACCCTTTATTAATAACCTAAACGTAGAGGCCTCCACCAGAGTAAATCCGGGCCTGATTGGTGTCGCTTTAAAACTTCATAATTGTTCAACATTGCCAAGTTTGTTCTTTTATCATTCAAGTATTTCAACAATTCAAATTCTAACTGAGTCGTCTTTAAAATCAAAAAACGTATCTTCAGCATTTTCACCGACTATACTAGCTCAGAATCTCGTAACTCTTTAAAGTCCAAAGCGGCATCGAGTACCCAAGACTGAATATCTTTTGCAGATATTTGAACGTCTGTCTCTTTAAAAATGTAATACCACCTCATCTTAAATCTGGGGTTTGTCACTGCTGCAATAACAGCTCTCTTAGATTGCAACTTGATTTCATTGAATCGTCTTTGTATGGATTCTAAGACGTAATCTAGAGGCTTACACAACTGTTTAATGTCTCCCGCCAGTTATATCTTTTCAAGTTTTGTATGCTTAGATACAATGCTTGAAAGAAGGTACCTATAATAAGTATTTTGACCACCTTGGAGAAAATCAAAAGCGGTTTCGTTATTTTAACGTATTCTTCTAAAACCAATATGTCGTTCTCGCTTAAGCTTGGTATAAGCAATTTATCAGAAAGCTCTGACAATTTTTCTTTAGAAGATAAGCTTT
>VTPC01000560.1:13773-34688 GCA_011009095.1 Ignelater luminosus
CAATTTATCAGAAAGCTCTGACAATTTTTCTTTAGAAGATAAGCTTTTTTCTACAGCATCATGCGTTGAATTCCAATGAGTCACACATGGGTAACTTAAGGCGTGACCCAAAACTTGCTGAATTACCTCCGCTGATTTGGGTCTTCTTGCCTTATTCCATAAGTTGGAACATTTACTGAACATTTGACAATCTTTACTCCTAAGTTGATGCGAAGTTCGTTCTACAGGTTAATGCAATGATAGTTATGAAAATAAACTGTCTCTCTTTTCCTTTCTAAATGCTAAACAAGTAGTACCTGGATTATTTCTATATAAAAAAGTAATATTCTGGAAACACGTCGGTAAACTACTTAGAATGTTTATAATTTTACAGCACAAAGAAGTACCAGTACCAGTACTTTGTAGATATAATACTGGAAATTCCAGTGCCAGTACAGCAATTTTAAAAGTACTGAAAGTAAACTACTTAAAGTACTTAGACTACTGATTACTGTATTTGCAGTACATTTTTGTACTGAGTACCTCAACTCTAAAGACAGTCGTTTCGATACTGGTTTCTATACATCCGGTCTAACCACATCTCCAACTTCCAACGTCAGTTGACAATCTTGAATATTTGTCTGAAATTCTCTGGCAACATTATTCTTAATTGGCTGCGATTTTGAACAACTGGATACCCTTAAAGAAGTGTTACTGTTGTCCTGAACATGGATAATGTTTTGTACTGTCTCATCTTTAACATGCTTGGATGCAGATAGATCTTGCTAGAATAGTTTTGAAGCTTTTGTTTGAGTGCCATAACCCTGTACGAACTTAAATATTGATTGGATAATCTTTTCTTAACAAAAAAAGTTATTTGTTTCCTTCTTGATTCCAGTAATGTTGAGAATGTTGGTACTGTCCTTACGGTAGTATTCCACTGTAGCCAAAATATTTACTTTTTTGGAGATTCCACTATTACTTTCAATATGGGTCTGCAAGCTTATAGCCGATTATCTTCCTTCTTTTCTTTTCGTAGATTCCTTCCATTGTAGATTGGCAGGTAAAGATTTTTGAAATCAAGTATAAAGTTTCAGTTACTTACTTAGGGTAATATCTAATTTTTCCAAGAAAACGACAGGGCTAAATGTAATCATCTATCTTGAATCCACTCACATCTAGTAAGCAAAGATGGAAAGGAAGTCGCTTATAATTACGATCCTTCTTCTAATTGGACAATAGTAAGATATCTTGATGGAGATCAGAAATAAATTTGGCATGACGTTATTGGCATGAGAAAATAGAGTGAATGCATATGCGGCACATAGGTTTGCTTAGAACTAGAGACTGATTGAATTAGGAATTAGAGAGTCCAAAAATGAAATAGACTGGTTTGCTCAGTCTTCTTTGGTCATCTTCAGTTGAAGGTCTTTGCTTGGGCATAAAATAGATCTTAACACTTCGTTATACGCAACATAAGAAATCTTAAGAGTGATTTACGTAGGTGATAGATAATGAATGCAGACAGTCTATACATATCAAAATAACTTTTTTTATGTTAATTTAAGTTATCTTTTTCGATCACACTGTACAATTCAATGCTACATTTTTAATACAAGTAGTTTTAAACGAAAATGGCTGTTTGTAGAACTTGTAGTACTTATTAAAACAATAAAAGAAGTTCCGATAAAAGTGTTTCTAGAAACGTTATTTCTCCAATATACAGGATGTTGAAGTTCAATTTCCGTATATACAGCGTGATCTAAAGAAAGCAAAAAAGTTTCTACTCAGTTATGAATCTTTTCTTACAAAACTCTGAATCAGATGTTTCTTTGGAAAACGAAATTGTAATTTAAAGCCATAATAAAAAAGTTGCCTGTTTGTGACCTTTGCTCCTAGATTGACATAAATATAAGGTGAAGATTAAATTTCTTGTTATGATCCTTTAAAATTGACAGTGTGAGTGACCAAAAATTCATCACCAAAAAGAAATGTTCGTCTAGCATGCAAAATGTTTTCTTGTATTTTTAATATAGTAAACAACCCTACTAGCATATCTTAATACTGAATCACTATGAACGTAGTATTTGATTTCTGAGAAAAATACGTGAGACAGAGAAGAGATGGTCGACTATTTCTTTGTTTTTTTGAATTGGGTTTTACATCGATGTATATCTTATTTTCCGTAAGCGAAGATGAACCAAACAAAATAATTCTTTAAAATAAAATTTTGAGGTTATTTTTGTAATTTTAATTTAAACAATAAAAGAACTGAAATTTGATTAACAAAGAAAAAATCAAAGTTGTAATTTTTATTATGTAAAGTTTTAAATGGGATTTAAACATAATAAAGTTTCAAGGGTGACCTATTTCGTTTCGGGTTAAAACACTGTACGATTTAACCAGAGTTTGCGTGGGTTTATATGTTAAGTGGTCAGAGATGAGATATTGCATAATGATATTATACCCCTTAGCGTAACAAACCAACCACGTTATTAAAACGCAGAAAATTATGTTTAGAACTTAACTTCTTTGGTAGTTAAGTGGAGAGTGGATATTGCCAGAGGCTGTTACCGATTCTCTACGGTGTAGACCCCTATTCTCGCTCCCAGTCACACGGTTCTCATAATAATTTCAGATTATTATCTACCAACATAGAAGTCCTAAAACCACGTTTAATATTTTGCTCAAGGCAGGCACGCAAAGATGTACCAACAAGTGCATCATGGTTTAGTTAGTTATAAAGGAGTTGACGTTGTTATATAACCGATGTTTGACACACTCTCGGGCAAACGATGCTAAATAAACATAAGTCATCGTCCCGGAGCGAAGACCTTCTTGCCGTATGCGTAAGGCAACCGTAAAAAAAATAGTAAGATTAGTAATATAGGTACGCTAAACAGGTATATGCACTTTATTTGGAAATGGAGGGGATCGAAGCCACAAAATGATTCAGAGGTTAGTGACGATGCTTTGTTGAGGAATGAATCAGAATTCAGGCTTCTTATAACGTTTCACTTTCTTCCTCCTTCTTACTTGTCCAGTTATGCGACAATAACCCTGTTAAATCTCCTAGCAATATTATTTACACTTTGCCCATATACGATTACCGTACTAATTCAAAACATTGCAAAAACTCTTTCGTTTAATCATCCTACACATTCTAAGTGAGTAATAATCGGATGATTTCTACAACGCATTTAATAGGTCTATACCTACTTGAAGACATTTAAAGAGGAGTTTAATATATTTTTTCGAAGTTTGTTGAACTTGGTTGCATAAAAATTTTGATTTAAAAAATATTTTAAATATTTGATGATTGAATCACTAAACAATTTAAAATTATAAAAAATTGTGCAACCAATTTAGATTCTTTTAAAATATTTTGTGAACAAAAAATTCGAATAGTAGTTTGAATTGGTTATGGGACACGTTCTTTTTCTTTTTCTTTTATTTACTATCAGATTATGTAAAAATCTATCAACGTTTTAAAGAGTTCTTTGAACATTTTTGGTTATTTCTGTTATAAGAAATAATTAAAAACTGTTTCATCACGCACTGGCGTGAATGTTAAAAATCTATTGCAGATATGCATTAAAAATTTAATTAATATAATTGTGCTACATGGATGTAGTAAAATACTTTCGTATCTATACATTTTTAGGATAATTTAAGATTCTCGAAGAAAATTTAATTTTTAGTAAAAGAGATAATTTACATTCATACATACCGACAGGCTGTTTTTCCACTTAACTATTCTAAACACAAGTCAAACTAGCCACCATACAGAAAGCTAAAGTTAAATTTCAATTTATTGGCGACTTCAATTTGCAAAACTTCCATTTATGTTTAACTAGCTAGATCTTCCACGGCGCAATATTTTTTTTAAAAAGTCTTCCATTTCCATTTTACCTCCTCTGAGTTGCGGATTGAAAATGTGTCAACTTCAACATACTTTTGGCTTTCGAAAATAAGAAAGCGCACGGTACCAAATTCAGTAAATGCAGTGAACGCCCTAATA
Organism: Ignelater luminosus; assembly: GCA_011009095.1. Taxonomy (NCBI): domain Eukaryota; kingdom Metazoa; phylum Arthropoda; class Insecta; order Coleoptera; family Elateridae; genus Ignelater; species Ignelater luminosus. The sequence goes on from VTPC01000560.1 coordinate 17,774, forward strand.
GTATGTTTATCTGCCAAAAACTGTTCAGCGGAAATGATAGATGAACTGGAAAATTGTCTTGGTGGAAAAATAACTGCTATTCTTCTATACATACCGTCAATGATCTCAGACGATCATTTCTTCAATGTTTCAATTGGTTTGTCCATAACAACATCAGAGATTTTCAAGAAAGAATCATAATGGGTATAAATTAAAACAGACATTATATCTAAAGCTTGTAAGCACGATTGCCTAAATTATCTCGAACTATACATACCGAAAATTGCTAGTTTCAGCTGTAAAATTTCTTTTTAAAATGTTTGTGTCAGAATAGATTAAGTTCGATAAAATTCTACCGTATTGTACTTCGTCGAGTCAAGTTCTATCTGCATTTTGGGTTCGCAAAAAGAAGGAGGTTGCAGACTTTCGAGAACTCTACAGTGAGTCGGTCTTTGACATGGTGTTAAGCATGGAGGCCTCTGGTGATCCTAAAGATTAAATAGTTAACTCGGATAACATAAGCTAAAATGATATGATAGCCAGAAATCATAAGAAAAATTAATGATGCGGTACTACAAAGCCAAAGCGTCTCACGGAAATATCAGTAAGGAAGCTATGGCCAAAACAGGAAACGTAAAAATCTGTGTTCTTGGAAGTCGTTCTAAAAGCAAACAAAGATACTTTAAATTTTGTTCTTTGGATTTTACAACTTCCTAGCTAAGGTTGCCAGGATTTCGACAGTAAGGTTCGAATTTGAAAAACAGTATAAATTTTACTTAAGTAATAATTGCATCCATTGGCATAGTTAGATTTTAGTTGGCAGAGTAGCAACTTTGACCAGTCTAGTTTCAAGAGTCGAAACAAATGATAATCCGATAGAATAAGTATGTGTTTCTCGGTTTTCTTCTGAACAAAATATCACATTGAGACAGGACTTTTTTGTCCTAAGTTATATTCAGCTGCTCAACATATAAGCTGGATATAAAGAATCTTCTAATGATTGTACCTCGAAAACGACTAATTTCGATATTTTAGGTAAGCTATAACGCAAACTTTGATAGAACATAATCAAATACCAATCTTTTGAGTTTGTCACTTGAGAAGGTCTCGATATGCTAGTGGTAATAATGCATACCAGTGCAATGCATTCGAGAAGAAATCAACTAGTTCTAGTTAACAATAACCAGTACTGAAACACATAATTAAATAATTGTTTTGTTTGCAGCAAAAGATATTTTTTTATCTGTCAAATAATAATTTTGTTTTCTTTGACCAATTTCATCTAAGCAATTAGGTAATCTATCAAAGGATGGTCGGTTGGGTGGCTTATTTGCTATCCCATATAGTCTCTCTATTCATTGACACATCAGTTATTTATATATTTGTCTTAGGCGAAGCTTTAGAATAGAACACCCGTATATCTTACATTTATTGTATTCACTTATTCTGAAGTGTCATCAAACTTCACTATTGGCACTGGTATTAATAAATAACAAGACTCGTTTCTATAATTTTGAAAAGGTATAGTTCTGACTGAACAGTTGACAGCAAGAAGCTATATGTTATATGAAAAGTTCTTGGTGTCTTAAAGAAGATTTTCTATTTACTAACCGCCTAATTTTATCTTTCCAAAGTTCGTAAATTATAACACAGCAATTCGCAGAGATTCTATTGTGATCATCAACGAGTAGAGAATAATAATATATTAGCCTACAGGCCAAAGTGGCCCATGGCTTCCTTCTTCCATCTCTTTCTTGGTTCACCCTCTCTTCTTCATCGAATACTGCTTTCTAGCATTCTTTTGGGAAGCCTTGTCTCCGATAATCTCATCATGTAGCCCATTCATCTGATTTTCTCTTTTATCTACTACTTTGGGTTTTCCCACATATTCTTCGATTTTCTACCACCAAGGATTTTTCTAAGTATCTTCCTTTTCTGTACTTCTAATAATAATTCTTCCATCTTCCCTAAAGCCCAACACAATTGGTCTTATAACTGTTTAATTGTTTTATAAACACGCCTTCGAAATTGTCTTACGCTTCAACACTTTGTTAAGCGCGAACATACACTTGTTTGCTGACATTAGTATCGCGCTTTTACTTCCAGTTTTCTTCCAAACGCCACTCCCAGGTAGCTGAAGCTTTTGTATACCTTTCTGTCTTCAGTCTCCAACCTTAATTAACTGTCTTTTTTTATTTTGTCATTTGTCCAAGCAATACATTTCGTTTTGTCTTTATTAATTTGCAGTCCCATCTTCTTCGCACTTTTTTCCAATCTGTAGTTCATTTTTGTTTCTGGTCAATCACGCTAAGTCGTCTGCAAAGCTAAACATTGATGATAATGACTATTATGGTATAAGCCTACGTTTATGTTGGCCTGTAGAGAATAACATAAAGCTAAACAGGGCGTTTCCGTTATTTCATTTACAAAATAAGTAAATTAGATTTTGCGTTTCTCGATCGTCGTGTTTAAAAAATTGAAAACTGAAGATTTGACGTTTCCTTACTAAATTGTAAAAATCGTCGGGAAGTTTGTCAATCGTACTACATCGAGACAGTTAGATACAGACCTTCATAAATTCTATGTTGCTGTAATTAACAATAAGTGTGGAATAAAAAACTATTTGAAATATACTGAGTCTTGGATTTAAAAACTGGAGTGAAACTAGAATTATAACGGCGTTTTACAAGAAAAACTTGTGTAATATAAGTTTTTGGTTTGTATAATCATGGGGAACAAAGAATAACAATGCATGTTATTGAAAAAACGTTTCACTCTTTTATGAAACACCCTGTGTAGTCAAAAATAATTTTAGAAAATACAAGTAAGCATTTTGGGCAACTTTTTCTAGTAGGGTTATGTTTACAAAATCATAAATAATGACAACACTACTCTCTGATTGCAGATCGTTGGGACACCCTGTATGTAGTATGTTAATTAATGTTAATACCTACACAAACAAACTAAAATAAAGATATTCGTGTAAGATACCTTTACTTTCATGATAATTACTGATTAGTGAGTTAACTGGAAGTGATGGTTCAAAATCTCATAAATCATAATGAAGGAAAAAAGAAATCAAAGTGAAGAATCGTATTCTCTGCTCTCTTCTAATTCTGTAATTCAATTAGTTAATTAATCTTAAAATATGCCGAATGCTAATTATTCTCACTGCATTATGCAATACATGTGATCCAGCAGAAATTTCTTGTTTTCAAAAAACGACTATTGAATAATATCAACTAATAGTAAATCAAGAAGTTAAAAAAATAAATAAATACGAACGCACGATCTAAATAGTGATTAGAAAATAAATAACAAGCGTTTGAACACCGCAGTATGATGTGAATAAGGTAATAACTGCGTATACAAGTAGTAACAAGTAAAAGAACAAGGAGTAACGATCGCGTAGTAAAAACGTGATGTGTATATTTAGCCATTTTTATAGGAGTGAAACGAAGAAATATTAGTACTGTTACTTTAAATACGCAGCAGCATGGTCTTTTGTTTTGAATCCAAACTCCAAATTAAAATATATTATTTTGGACGTTTGGCTATAACCGTAGATAACGCGCATAATGTAACCGGTCGCTTGGCCCCAGGCTAACTTCGCAGGTATATATTTTGAGAAAGATTTGCAACATGGTGGTTTAATGGGCCTTGCTGTGTGGGAAGAACGGGCTAGACTTGCTGCTTCCACAGAAACGAATAAGGTAGGTAGTAGATGCGGAGAAACAACTCGACCCATCTCAAATTAATAGCACACTGACCAAGGTCAAACTGTATAAATGACCTCTTCAGACTTTCATGTACACCATTTTATTTTTTTTAACAACGCCCCTTTTTCACCCTCGACCATCTTTTATTCACGCTGACTGAAAACATAAAACAAACTAAATCAACTTTCGATTAAAGAATCGTAAATGTTGAGTTTCCTAATTAATTCCCTTTAGAAATAATATCCTAAATGTTGGATAACCTGTTAATAATTTAAAATGCACGTGTTACAGCGATACCATCAATGCATTCACGAAACCTACAAATCAGATGCACCCCAGCTTTATTAGTGAGGCAGATAAACATCAGGTGCTGGCTCTTAGTTCTGAGAATTTTAGGCCTAGTTCTTAGAAACCTGACCTTTCTTGGAAGTTTTCGAGCAGATGTTGAGTTGCCACTTTTACTACAATGCAAATCAAACATTTAAAGGGTCACTTTTAAAAGATTTTAAAGCTTCTATTTACGTACAAAAACGTAGATAGATGTGTTTTTATGTATTTTTAAAAATAAATTTAAAAACGAACTTTGATATTTTAAAAATAAATTAAAATTTAAAAGGAGCAGGTAGTTAGAGTTTGAGTGATTCAGTAAACAGGCATTGCGTTTTTCTGCAACGCTTTTGGACTGCATGAGTGTTAGAAGATCGCTGCTGGCCTTGACCACCTGCAAGATGATTCATAGCGTCGCTGCTGTTAGTGTCTGCCGTCCGTCTGCACCCAAGAGGGACAGGTAAAATCGTCACGGTGGTTTGGGTAACGACGTCTCATTCCCCTTCGCAGAAATTTATAATGTCGAATTATATCTCATGCGTGATCAGTCCTGCATATCACTTCCGCGTGGGGGGTGAATCTCCCGGGAACAGAAAAAAATACTCTACGTTGAGACTACGCAGACTTTTCCGGGCTGCTAACTCTGCTCGTTTATCTTGGTTTGTTACTTTCCTGCGTTATTTACTTAAATGGTCAACATTCACCCACAACTTAATGCATCTGTAATATCATTTGTCTTAGACCACCGAACACCCCATTTCGATAATGCTTTTGATGATTTGTCAAAATAAGTTTAAATGAACCACATCTCCCAAACGGATTAAAAAAATTTCGAGTGGAAAATAATTCGTTTGAAATCAAAGCTCGACTCGAGACGAAACCTTTTGTTTACGCTCACTCATTAGTGCTGGCTGCACGCACATGTCTCATTACATCCCTTGCCCCTCGGAAGTAGTTTTTATTCATTTCCAAATTATCATAAGTAAAAACTTAAGAGGTGGAGGAGGATAACGCGTGTCGCGATTGGGACACCCTATCACTTCCTACACAATGTTCGCTAACTAGCGAACTGTTATTTCCTATAAGTAATTACCCAAGACGTGGGATTGTTTGCATTCACAAACGTTAAGGGTTGTTACAATACTTCGTGTTAATGCCCCCATTAGAGGCATCACATAAAACAAAAATAATTTTCAAGGAGAAGACGCGACCATTGTTACGAAAACACTATCATTGATGAGTCCCATTCTCATTTGCAAGTCAAACATGTGTTGTGTATAGAAGTCCGCAGAAGAAGAACGCATCAGGTTACGTTCTTCACAATTGTCAGCCCTCAAAGAATAAGTGTTTTGCAATAGCGAGGCACTAATGGTCAGCTTTGTTCATGATGGACAACGAGGGACAATACGAACACAGAGCGGGCTATTTGCATGTTGATTCGATGATTTACAAGAAGTGCAGGGAGAGAATCGAAGGGTGATGTATTCTAAACGACTTCGTTTGTGCATTGTTTGAAATAAATTGTTCCATTGTCAATAAAGTAGGAAATTCCAACTTTGAAGGGGGAATAGGGGTTATTTACATTTCTGTTTTGTTAAATGACTTTTCTAATAATTTATCTTAAATGTGAATTACCCAAGAATAATTGCTGCTGATCTAAAGATTAAAAGAAATCAAAAATAAATTTTTAATCGTACGTAATCAATAATATACTACAAGTAAATTGTGATAGATTTTTAACATCGTGTTCTCCCACAAGATAATCTGTTAGGATTATTATTTGACGTAGTGGATTCTTCTTATCCAAATAAGCTTAAAGTCCAAGACATCGTTGTTGCAAAAAGTTTTCTTGGAATTGTATAAGATACAGATATATTTTGCCAATATACGATCTTGTTGCCCATAAGAACAGTCTGAATCGACTCGGAATACTATGGATTTATGACAGAATTTATCTCTTTGTCGGTGATGGTTTTTCAATGCTAAAAAAAGTCAAAAATTGAAATTGATTGAACAATCTTTATTAACTTCTCTGCGATTGATGCTCAATTGCTGAAGCTTAATCAAGGATTTCGCTATCATAAAAGTTGAAAATATCTAGTGTATTTTTTTTAGAAAAAACATTGGGCTACAAAAGGTTCTTTATTTGGACATCTATAGATGGATATCTTAAGATCAGAACTAGTAAGTACCGTTCTCTTCCATCAATCTACATCTCGGCTTACTCTGAAATTAAGTTACGGGCCGCCACTGATACTATGTCAGTACTCAGTATTCACAGGTAACTAAAAAAAGAATTGAAGGCAATAATCTGTAAGATCAAGTTAACCATTTCGGGAATGTGCAAGCTTCACTTGAAGACAGCTTTGCTCTCTAGTTTTTCTAATTTAATTGGTCCAGTCAATCTGGTATAAATTCGGAAAAGCATAGCTACACGACAAAATGATGTGACAATGAAGATATGTTCGTATTGCACGGTTTCCATTAATGTAATAAAACGTATAAAAAGTACTTCCTAACAGCAACGTGGTTATTTTCTGTTATTCAATGGAATGACCTCTGTGATTGTCGTTCCTGGTAAGTCCTTTGTACTTATTACTCTTGGACCAGTAATAGTCTTTATTTTTGCAAAAACACTTTTTAAAAGCTCATACATATATTTAGCATTTGGACTCCACTACGTGTGCATCCGACCATAGATAAAAGAACCCAGAATATCCAAAAACCAAGTCGGTCCAAAATGTTGATGTTAAAAATTCTCTTCTTTGAATGTAACTGTTGGTTCTTTCTGTGCTTGGTGTTCATCTTTGCTTTCTTCAGTTAGTCCAAATATTTCGCATTTCTCCCGTCTCTCTCTTCTTTTCTCTAATTTCCATACGTTTGTTTCAAGCGTCTCAATAATGAAAATTATTTCTACTGTCTTGGAATGGCATAGTTCAACTACAAAACAAGAATCTTAGAAATAAAATCTTGGGAAACCTAATTTTACTCAAAAATGATGCATCCGAGGAGAATAAAACAAAAATAACTTTTTTCTGCTGAATGGAATGTGAATTACCACCACCTTTCCACCAAGCAGATATAATATCTCTGTTGTCAATTCCTTAGTACTTAGCACATCGAATTATTTTTGCTTCGCAATCGGCACACTTTAAGGCTGAATAACTCACGTTGAAGATGATCACTACAAAACACTATAAATCGTTGCTCTTAAAGGAAAATTCGAAATATTGCTACCTCCATCTTTCTGTCTTATAATGCTACAATCAATCAAGGAAATATTCATTAGAAGAACAAGATAATTTGACTGGAATAAAGCAAAGCTCGACTCGTGTTCAATTATAGCTGATTCAAAAAGATTAACGAAGGACATAACCCAATTGTAGGATGTAAGGCGAAGCCTCTCGTTTTATAAAAGGCATCTGTTTAAAAAGATCATTAGAAGACAAAGCCCAACCACTGTCAAACTGTAGGATGCCCTTCGCCCACCTCTAATTAAACTAATAAGCAAAAATCCAAAACAAAAACGACTGGTAGTGTCCAGATGGCTACTCTATCACTACCAATAACCAAAGTTCAATCTTGATACAACAACCCCTTCCAAAAATGTCGGATCCTAAAGAAAAACAATGGTGCTAGAATTTCCGTTTAAAAAATTGAAGACATCAGCTTCAATCTGCAAAATCAATAAATGACCTCTTTTCTAATTTATTGTTCGTATAAAAGTCATTCATCATGCCGAGACCAATCAGTTAGGGTCAATGCAGTCAAAACCATTATCATTACCTTTATTGTTAATTCCTGCTAGTTGCTTTAGAAGCTATTTGTAACTCTTCTTCAGCCCGATGTAGTAAAAGTTGTTGGCTGAAAATCTACAGCTCTCGTCTGGTGGGCTGAGTGTGGAATTTAAGAATGGGATCGCTTCTAGTTAGACAAAACGTGCAAAGCGGGAGCCACCAGATGGAATTTGGGGATAAGTCCTTTGTTGTGGTGAGAGAAAGAAAGACAAGAAGAAAAAAAAACGGAGACTTTGTAGATGGCAACATAATTTCCACGGAAACACGTGACATCGAATAGCTCCAAGGGGTCCCACAACAACCCCAAGAGTCAATATTATCCTGCAGATTCAGAACCTGGGATGATGGGTTTATTTCCGTTGTTGAAAAGTATTGAAGTGTTATTTTTGATGAGTGTGGGCAAATTAAAAGTCAGATTGAGTGATGTCCTAGTTATGGGCTATGAAGAAAAAATAAAACCAAAACTATCAGTAACCAAAGTCTCAGAATGTGCAGTAGAAAAACAAAGATAACTAACTAAAAGACTTTTGATCAAGGAGTCGAGAACTATACATATCATACAGTTTCAGTCAATTTCACCAAGCACCAAAACTCATAAGAATCATCACAACTTTTTTTTATGCGAGTCTGATACTTTCTGATAAAAATCCATTTTATGATACCAAAGAAAAGTTTTACCATTTAAAGTTCCAAATTTTGACAAATTATCTATGCTAATGTTCTCCAAATAGTTTTGTCCTAGTCCACATTCGTATGAAACTGACCATAAGATCTTATTTGAGATATCTTCAACGATATTAGGTATAGGAATCTTGGAGCGTACATCAGAATTTTTTTCTCGGGCATTTGTGATAACAGTAAACTAAAATAATGAACTAGTGAGATTTTGATATGAGAACCAGGAACCATTTCTTTAGCTAGTCACTGAGGCGTTATGGATGGCAATGCTAACTTGTGCTCCCAGCTCACTTATTAGTTATTAGTATTCGGATCAATTCCAAATAGTTTTCAAACTTCTTTCTACTGAATCAACATTCAGATTAGTTTTTATCTCATGGTCTAAGAATGAATAACCTTTTCCAAACATAATTATTGTGACCTTCTGTAATTGCTTGTTGATTTTTTTGCCCAAAAAAAGTATTATAACGAGTTGAGTTACTGAACTTTTCTTCTACCTTAAAATTTATAAGTGCTACACACTCAAGAAACTAGAAATATCCAAATACAAAAATTGCGTTAGTCACACCAGCGACGTTGATGAATTTAAGTATTGGATGAAAACAGATTTTTAATAAAATAGCGAAAGAAACTTGACCCTTACCTGAAATTTCATCAATTTGATTTACAATAAATATTTAATTATTTAAAATGGGCACTGTAAACTATTAAAACAAAAAACAAGAAAAAACTAAAACGTCAAATGCATTAAAGGAAGGATTATGCTAAGACAATTTAAGGTGCTTTAGAAATCCTTAATTAATTTCCTTCTGATATCTAATCAGCCGTTAATGAAATAATTAGGATAAGAACATAAAAGTGATGCAGATCCAGATGTAACTGACGTCAATTTCGTACCTGAGCGATCAATGGCAAACACTGACAATCGATATCTTTACCAACATCAGGCCGCTAATTAGAGTGTACGTAGCGTGATTAATAAGATTGCGGGCGCTGTAGAAAATCACGATAGTGAAAGTGATGCGATTGTCAAAGAGAAAAGCCAAGAAGAAACTTCAATTATTTCTGGTGACAAATGAATCTATCCTGGCCGAATAACCGTTCTTTGGCGTTTTGACGCTCAATCTGCATGTAATCACGAAACCCGTTACAGTCTGCCATTCATTAATTGGGGGTTAGCTGTCTGCACGAGCCAATTTAAGCCCTTTCGCGCCCCGTAATTAGCGGCAAGACGGAGATTATGAGAAAGAGTTAATTGGAAATTGTCCCCCACTATTCATCCTTACAGATTACCGAGAGTATTGACACTGGAAAAACTCAAATCAATCTACGATAATTAGACTCTGTGAATTCATGTGGAAGGGTTCTCACACGCTCCCCATTAACCAGATTTATATTTAGAGATATTTAAATCCACACCACTAGAGGTGAATAATGATCACCGAAACACTGGGCCACCTTTGTTAACAAACTGCTAATGACTGGTGACAGTATGTTTACATAGTATTATTAATGATGTACTATGCGATAATCGCACCACTTTGCATACGGTTTAGTGGTGAAACCTGACGAGCTCTCATCACAGCAATCCACCACCTGCATCCAGGTAGATACCCAACCGAAACGCACAAAGAAGTAGATGGTAAAGTCATCGCCCCTTTTATTTTCTAAACATACAAAACGGTAAGAAACGCAGGTGAATTACTAACAACAATACCTTTCCTACTACGCATTTACGTTTCAGTTTCGGACACCCGGACATTTAAAACTCCTATCGGATATCAGCCATAAAGTTCGAAGATTTGGACGACCGTAAATGTCGCTCTACATATTCTGTCAGGAACCTCTAACATCTTAAATAGCCCCAAAAATTGGATTTGCTGTTCAATAACCATAAAAGTATATGGCATTTTCAAACTCTTTGTTTAATAGTCGCGAGGCAATGTTTATAAAATAATGCAGTAAAATGAACATTTTAAAGTCTAATACGTGGCATTATAAGAAGATATAAACCTCGGAAAGTTGTAAAAGTAGAAGTTCCTCCAAGATCGTAACTGCTCCCTAACGGGTGACCCTCGCAACCCCGCATTTTCCAGATTTGCAACCACTTGACGCTTGACAGGGTCGGTCACATCATTCTTTTGTCAATTTTTGCTTGAAAATCACAAAGTAGAAATAGGATTTATCATGCGTTAAGCAAGATTTTTGTTTAGGAAAAAAAGAGATGCGAGAGTGAAAGTATCGAAAGACGACCGTAATCGCGAAAAACCGTAAACTTGGTGCCATCCAGATAAGAGAGATTCGATGACTGTAGGGAGCACATCCCGTATTGTTCCTGCATTGGGGTGTCAAGTGGTCACATTTATTTGGTGTAGTTCAGACTTCATAAGAAAGAAATGTGACAAGCGGAATATGTCCCCAGGGCAGAGAATGGTCGTTCAATCATACGTGTAGTACGACTACTTGTATTATTTACATTCTTTCTATCCTATAAGACCCTAGAGTGTCCTGAATTGAAATGATTCATTAGTATCGCTAGAGGGTCGCTTTATTACGTCGATTAATACGCTACAAGTAATTTTTAATTAAATTGCTCGTGATTATCCTAATTAGGCCTCTAATTGCGTGATTAAAACAAAAAAGTGGCGGCAAAAATATAATAATGAAGGGGATCCCACCGGAATTTGCCCTATATATCCCTATAACTAACGATATTTTCCGACATTGTAAAGTATCGAGTAAAAAAATGACAATCCATAATGTGCCCCTAACTTCGTACACAATGGGTGAGTAGGCGGAGGTAATGATACAGATATTGCAAATGACGATATAACCAGGAGTCACTTGCCGCATTCCCTCATTAACTATAATTATACTCTGCCCAACTTTTCACTGTTCTATTCTGTTATAAAAATATCCTCCCTTTTAAAATGTGACTCCCTAATACATTCCCTTTATAATTATAACCGACTTTACCCCTCGTTCATGTAACTAAAAAACAGAACGAAAATGCACAAACTTCCTAACTTATCTACTAATTATTTTAATACCCTACTGCTCACGCGTATTATGCTTGAAAGTCGAAGCGTAGTCTGATTATGGAGGTAATACTATTTAGGAAGAGTAACTTAAAAAAAAACTGTGGGTGATCGGATTCTGTATCAAGGCGGATTACGTAGATTATGCTGCAGGAGGGATCGGGGATCCCCCGGGAAAGCTGTCACCGGAGCTCTCGCTCCGGTCGCTCCAGATAATACGATGATAGCAAATATGCGCTACTTGCGCTCTTGATTTACGGCATTGACTTATCTTTTGCTACAAACAAGTTATTATTGTGTTTTGCTACAGAAGCATATATTTCACTGTTGGAAGTTGGAATTACAAGATTTTATTTTATTGTAGTCCATTCAAACTTTGTATTTTATCGGAAACTTAAGATGTTTCAAAACTATAATTCAAAAAGGTTTTACGTCTTGGAAAGAAATGAACGTAATGAAAAAAAGGACATTAAACTAATTCGTGTTACTATCTCGATAAAAACCTTAAGCTTAACTTACAGTTAGATTTTGATTTTCTATTGCTATTTAGTTTACTTAATTATGTCAGGAAAAACTCAAAGTTTCTGTATCTCAAAAGCATAATTCATTATTTATAATCTCATGAAATATTAATTACTTGTAATGCAACTCTCGACAAATAAATCTCCTGCACCCACAAAAGACTCAGCAAACAATGTTATTACCAGTTAATTTTTCTACATTCAGTATAAATCAATCTTAATAGCAGTATCAGAATTGGAAAAACAATCGTTCGAAGAAAAAGTTAAAACTCAATGCACGATACTAGTTGTCTCCGATTTCAAAACCAAAACACTTAATACTACAGTTTTAGAATTGAAAACGTCAGTGGTCCAATAAACACTTAAAACCCAAAGGCTCAAAATAAAAATGTTGAGGTTTTTTCAATGCAGTATTCGATATCAAAACCAGGATTTGCAAGTAAGCGACTAGTTAAACATCATGAGTCTATTGCTTCATTTGCAAAATATCTTCTGTTGCATTTTTGACAAGTAATCCAGTTGATCTTTCAGTTTCAGAATTGAAAACGGCAATAGCTCAATAAACAGTTAAAATAAATGCCCTTAATAGAGTAATATTACCAATACAAAATTTCATTTCAAGACCAAGATTATCAGCAGATCAACAATCGCTTAAAATATCATTCATTATACATCATTCTTCAGTTCCATATTTTGCTAATAGTTCTGTCAAAATTGGAAACGCCAATATTACAAAAAGCAAGTAAAACTCAAATATCCTGAAGCCATTAACAAATAGGGTTGTCACAATACCTCTAATCAACTTTCGTTCTCGAAACCAAAATCATCAGCAGGTCAACAACTGATTAAAATACTACCGGAGCTCAATTTTTTATAGGTTGAAAAATAATTCAGTCAATCTTTCATATCAGATTATCAATCAACTAAAACCCAAATACCCTTAATAAACCAAATAGCAAATAGAATACTTCAAATCAACGTTTAATCTCAAAACCAGAATCATCAGCAAGTCAACAACCGGTTAAAATACCATCAGAGGTCAGTCCTTTATTGCAAAAAATATCTTCAGTTCTGTCTTAAGAAAATAATTCAGTTGATCTTCTAATTTCAAAATTGAAAACGCCAATACTGTCACTCCAACTAAGAAATGGATGTGCTCAGGAAGGATAAATTTTGGATATATGTATAATTATGTTACAGGCAATTTAAAATCTTAGTTTTTGCGTTGAGAAATGTAAGGTATATTCTTATCAATAAAAAAGTCCCCGAAAAGTTGCTAATCAATAATCAAAACTCAGATCTGAAAAACATTAGAAAACTCAAAAATGCATCAATAAACCCCAGATTATCCTTATAGAACTTATTTATAAAATAATCGATTGTGGGATTGTGGCTAGAACTTTCAACGCGTAATCACTGTCAAAGTCGAAATGTTGCAAATCGTAATGTGATGTAAATTAATCAAAAATTACATTCGTGTAGTTTCGAATTAAGACTAGGTGAGTTAGATATAACATGATTATTGCAAGCATAATCAAGTGGACTATCTTCTGGCTAAAGTAACTGAACTGTTTTCCGATTGAGTACCTGATGTGAACATTTCAAGTCGCAGATCTGTCTTTTCATTTACTTAAACTGTTACTGTAGCTCCATTCCCGGAAGTTAGATTATAATTTGAGTTCTAGGAACAGAATTTAGCTCCAGAAAGAAACGTCAAGAATTTGATAGACTATATGGTGCTGACTCAAGACTTAACACAAATAATAATAGAAATAGAAACAAGAAAAGAATTGAAAATAGGATCAGATCACAGACTAGTTATATCCAGACTCCAAGCAAACATAAATAGAAACAACATAGAAGATTTTACAAGTATCAAGAAAGCTAACTGAATTAATAAAATCTACATATAAGAAGGTGAGGGTAAAGGTACAAATAGCAGAGGATTTGAAATGAAAAGAGGCTTAATGAGAACATTATTATTCGTAATTATCATGGACAAAATAATTAAGAGAATAAGACAGTGAGGAAACAAACTGAATACCATTATTGGATACAGAGATATGAAACCTTCTCTATGCAGATGATGTGCTACTAATAGTTGACTATAAAACAAAGATGCAAAAAATCATAAACCTAGGGACAGAAGAGATAGAAAACATGAAAATGGAAATTAACACAGAAAAAAAAACAAAAGTGATGATCATCAACAAAAAAAAAACAACAGAACAAGACGAAAATCAAATAAATTGTAAGGGAAGAGTCTTAGAAGAAGCAACGACATACGAATATTTGAGTAGTGTAATAACAAACAATGGAAAATTGGACGCAGAAATAGTAAACAAAAACTACTAAGCATTAAACAAGACAATCCCAGGGCGTAAAGAAATAATGCAGTCACAATTCCCTCAATAACCTATGCCAGTGAAAACTGGACAGCAAACAAAAAACAGATGACAAAGATAAATGCTACAAAGATGAAACACCTTAGGACAATAGCAAGAAAAAGCAAATTGGACAAAATTAGAAACGAGGGAATAAGAAGAATTGTAAACCAAGAACCAATAGAGGAAAAGATCAGGAAGAAACAACTGAGCTGGTATGGACACATGGAGAGAATGAATCAAGGCAGATTGACGAAGAAGGTGATGGAAATGGGAGTATCAAAGAGAACCAGAAGAGAAAGACCTAGAAGAAAATGGTTAGATCAAACAGAAGAATATGGAAGAAAAAAAGGAAAGACTACAGATCAATTGAGAATTATGCCAAAAAGGTTGGAAAACATGGAAGAAATGAAAAGAAAAAAAGAAAGTAGATACACTCGAGGTAATTCCACATACTAATTACTTTTTAGTACTGTAAAGATGTATATTGATTATGTAATTCTACCTAGTGCAACAAAAACTTGAAAATTTTTGGGATTTCTCTGTTTTTAGGTCCAGTTTTTTCAATTGTTAGTCAAATTGAACCAGAACATTATTGCTATGGATACAATTGTGGAAGTGGGTGACAACAGTTGTATCCATGGCAATAATCCTCTAATTAAACTTAACCAAACAATTGAACAACTGGAAACCAGTCATTTACAATATTTTCCATGCACATTTTAAATGCTATTTTGTGAATTTGTGAAGGTGAAACGTAACGTTATTTTTATGCAGAAACGTCGCAAATTACATCGAATGCAAAATGCCTGGTTTTTCGCAGAAAAACGAACATTAAACATACACGAAAATTATAAAAGAAATCTATTTCCATTGGGTTACAAGATAACTAAATATATAATAACAAAACATAGACAAAATAACATTACGTCTAACGTCACGTGCTGTTATAGATTCCCTGTTATTGGATTTGTATGGCACAACTTTGGATACGTGTTCCAAGATCGGAAATTAAAAGAAAAGCCTGGACAGCTTTTTCGAAAAACGTTACCTTTTGGAGGACAAAGTAAAATCTTTCAAGTTCGCACAAATAAAGGATTTGATAAGTAGCGCATTCACACCTATGGAAATACCATCAGAAGTCGGTCTTTTATTACGCAGATTATCTTCAGTTCTATCTTAGACAAATAATTCAGTCAATCGTCTAATTTCAAAATTGGAAACATCAATACTGCAAAAAATAGCTAAAGCCCAAATGCTTCTAATGAAGCCAAACTGTCCGGATATCTCCAACCAACCTTTGATCTCGAAACCATAAGTATGAGCAGATCAGTAACCAGTTAAAACATTATCAGAAGTCAGGCGAAATATTTTCAGGTACATCTTAGACAGATAATTCAGTTGGTCTTCTAAATTTAAAATTGGCGATGCGGATTCTTCAACAATCAACTAAAACTTAGATATCTTTAATATCTATTGCTTCTATTAATGTTATAGCTTGTACTATTGTTAGCAGTTAATGCTAATTATTATTAGTTTAATTTATCCTTCTTTTGTAATTTTTCTCCTATGCTGTTTTTAGGAAACTAGAATTGTATATAGTCAGACGCTTTAATAAAAATAATGATAAATAAAACTGTTCCAGAATCTCCAGTGCAACTTTTGGATTCATAATCCATTAAGTAACTCAGCAATTAACTAAAAGTTTTGGTGAAACAATTCAGTGACCCTAAAATGAAAGATATCAATAGCTTATCATACAACTTAAATATATCAACAATGGAACTTGATTAGCTAAGACATCTTTGAATGCAAAATTTATTTGTAACACTAAAACAAACAGTAACAGTATTGACCCAAACTTGCAACCAATAGCAGCTCAGCACACAACTTAAGTATTGTGACTAAACAGTTCTTTAGTTGCTGAAACTTCTATAGACTTAGCGCTCATGGAACAATAATATATGAATGCACGACAAATTATTCTGAAAACAAAGCAAGAAACCAACAGTCAATTAAAGCAGCATTAGAAGTTAACTTTCATTAATTACAGTTTTCTTGATTTGTAAAATTTCAATATTGCAGATTATCTTGCCTTGCTTATGCTGATTGCTTAATGACCAAATAAAATGTCGCAAGTACCCCAAAACTATGAAATTGTTTTATAAGTAGACTAGAAAGATGAGCAAAGTACGTTTCTTCCTATTTTTACTTAATACCCAAATATAACGATGTAACGTTCTTCGACAAATTGAAGTGGGGCCTCTCTTGCCAGTTCTATTGTTATGATCTGCTTCTTTTAGGCATTGAAATTGCATGCAATTATAAAATGCACACTGTCTATAAAAAAAAAATGTCAATAGCTTCCAGTTTCAATCTCGATAGATAGAGAATTTGTTATTTTAATACTTCAGTTTTCTTCTCAGGTAAGAATTTAAATACTTTATCAACTTTTTACAGCATCTTATTATT
>VTPC01000560.1:34963-97798 GCA_011009095.1 Ignelater luminosus
CTAAAAGCAAAAAATTATTAACATATAATCTAAATCAAGATAACACGATGTAAAACTGAATTCTAAAGCTGTTACTAATAACATCATTACGGCTAATAATGAAAAATGACCAGTTCATTATTAAATTCCACATTGCCCGTAGAGGGATGGTTGGTTAAAAGGTTTTTTCTGTGTATAAAGGGTGTGACAGTCAAACAATGTTTTATATTGTTAAAAAAAGTAAATAAGCCGATTTGTCACAAACACATTGCGTTAATTATGTGTTTCCATTGATGATTATTACCTTTTGGTAGAACCTGCTAAGTAATATAGTCATTTACTTCATTATCCCTGTGACATTTGATTAAATATTCACAACCAATTCATTTATTTTGCTTTTTACCTGCTTATTTAGTCTTTTAATGAGTATAATCTAACAAAGTAGATTTTTAGAAGTATCAAGAGATATTCGTGTTTGATTGCTCATCAGAAACCACAAATTTACCTTGCTTTAGCTTTTCCTAAAACAAGACTTAACATGACTTATTATTTGTCTCACGTTCCGCTAATGATTAATACGTTTTTTTTCAAAATAAAATGTTTTTTTGATGACTTTCACGTTAACGGGTTCCCTCTATGTTAATTAACGTGCAACATACGCATGTCACGGAAGTAATAATTCGTTTCCTTAAATCGTATATTATTTTATAAATGAATAGGATTGCTGCTCGTTTTATTACTTTACGATTGGTGTCAATGCTTGAAAACTGTTATTAAAAATGAATTAGAAACGTATCAAATCAAAATAACATAAATTTATCGAACATTTTTATAAAAACCTTCTCACACCCCTCATTACCTAGTTTTTTCTATTCCTACAACTTTAAAGTATTAAGTTTTTTATATGATAACTCAATTTTAGATTGTTGCAATATTGGTGATTCATTACCTCGTAGGCACAGTTTTAATTACATAAATATCAACAGTATGAATAATAAGAAAAATTAAATTAGACAAACTGATCGATATCACTGTTGCATAAAAATGTAACTCGTACTTTGCAAACAGAACTAAAGAATTTATTGATTAGTCTGATTCGTGTGACGAGGAATGTAACGATTTTTTCACTATTATCTTGAATCACGCAATTCTCCAGGATCAATATGAAATTCCGGACACTATGTTGTTTTTATCAGAATGCACACATTCCTTACTTATGAATCTCCTTTCATTTCCCTTGGGTTTACAAACACGTGTCTGAATTTGTTTGGTTAATAACTTGATCGTTACATGCATTCCAAACATTTTATTCTACATTAGACTGGTCTGTAAAAGATCTCAATTTTTATCGGATAAGAAACCTATAGATTTTATTTATTCATGGAGAATATCTAGTAGGTGGATTCTCCTCCAAAAGTTAAGTCAAAAAATTTTTTGAAATTATTTTGAAAACCTTGATAATGCTTTTACGTTTTTCGAGACTGACAGAACTATAGAGAGAACTCAATAGGGTTCTTAAACAGTTTTCTGGAATAAGCACAACAAAGTGATCAAAAAGAGCCAAATACTTTATGGTTTGGCTCTAGCATACAGTCAAAAAGATCATAACAATATCTAATTACTTCAGAGATGGAATTTAATAAAATTTACATAATTTTGAGCAAAGTCAACACTTGATATTCGAAGGTCGGCTAAATGTCATTAATTTGTACATATTGTGCATACATATATGCTCTGTAATCAGAGAAGAGTGTCATTATTTATAAAAGTATTAAGAACTCCTTCTAGGAAAATAATAAGAAAACGAAGAAAAATAAGAAAAAATCTTACAAAGAGAATATGAATCTGTACTTAGAAAAAAACTATATATCCTGTAGGTATAGTCCAATATACTCTCTGATAATTTCTCTATAACTTTCTCCGGTAATATTTTTTGATATTTTTACCAACTACGACGCAAATCTTTGATATACTCTGTAGGATAAATTAATTGCAAGAAGTAGAAAGCTGTCCCTATTACAGAAAAGATCTTAGGCATTTTTAAATTTGGAAAGTACTTTGCCAACAAAGAACAATCAATAAATTAACAGTAGCAAATTTATGTTTATTACTTTTCTTCTATGGTATTTGTAAATTGTATGATTTGTATAATAGTTGTGAAAGGTCAAGTAATTTGCAAATTAATTTATTGATTTATTAAATAAAATTGAAATATTGAAACACCGAGTATGATAGGTGATCCAAATTGATTATTTCCCACAAATAACTTTTTCATTGTAACAATTTTAAAACATGTTCCAGAATTTAGACAAATACGCTTGTATTGAATTTGAATAGTAACAACAATACTGATTCTTCTTGAAATAAAGACACAATTACTGCAAGCAGAACTCAATTGCCTACACATCAAGGTCTATCTTGTTTTGATGCGCAAACAACACGAAGTTGTATATTACTGTTTAATTGAAAAATGGATCAACTTAATGGATTATAACTATTTTGGATTTAAGAACTGAGTCCTGTTTGTTCTAATTATTAATGAGGTAAGCTGTTATCATCACTGACACTTCTATTTACAGTTTAATTTATCTCTTTATTTGACCCAAGCACCCTTTTGTTTATAATTACAGGTTCATTGTTTACAAGGAAGTTGTTTCCAATACTTGAAGCTACACCCAATGAATGAAATCACAAAACACAAACAAGAAGATTGGCTAATGATACTTTACCAAAACTAGAAGACAACAGTATTAAAAAAATTACTTTACTGTATTTCAGAGATACGTAGAGACAGTTTTTATATCTATTTAAGTTTTGTTCTGCTCTATCACATTCGCAACAAGATTATCTGTGACATGTGGTGGCATATCCATGTTTGGTACAAAATTGTGTATATCTATATCTAAACCACGGAATAGGATTTCCTTTTACAATGTCTACTTGAAGTTTATTTGCGTTTGCTCAGATAAAAGCTATAATTTTTTTTATAAAGATAAAAATTGTCTAAGAGTTCCATTTTTTCCAAAAACAGACTTTCTTCCAATTTAAATATTTTATTGTGTTTTAGAGTATTCCAAAAGATATAGTGCTTTTATGACTTTGACTACTTGAGTATATCACAGCGAGTCCCTCATACAAATCAACAAATACAAGTAGTGGTACGTGTCAGAGACGATTGGGTAAACCAAAGACCATATTGAAATAATTGTAAGCTGTAAGCTAAGTAGCAATTAAGTCATAAACGCACTATATCTTTTGGAATACTATACTATTTTTCAGATCCCAATGGTGAGCCACAAAAATCCACCTTCTCAGCTAGCTATCAGATGATGACACGAATGCATTCCAAACTAGATAATAACCAGACCAACAAAGCTTCTAGAATCAAAACGAGAATCCCAAACTTAACGATGTACATACCCAGTATTCAAGACAAAACAAGGGCAGCAAAAGTAATCTTGAACTATGAGAAGTAGATGAGAATGTTCTGATACTGCTGGATTGTTTATCAAAACAGACAAAATTGATACTATTTGGTTTCAGGTTTACCCTTTTAAAGCAGAAATCGATTAACAAACAAAACGTAATCCTTCTATCTTTAATTAGAAGTGAGTTCAAACTTCTAACGATATATCTAAAACTAATCAAAATGTTCTGGTTTTGGGATTTTACGACAAATATTGCAAGGAATTTTAATTTTATCAGTTTACAAGGTCTTCATGGACTGACACTTTTGTGTTACACCCGGTATGTATTGTATTATATTAATACAATTCTTAAATAAGCTACATATTTTGTATGTAAATGTAAAAAAATGTAAATTTTCAGATAAATCATTTTCAAAATTAATTTTAGCTATTACGTAATACACATAATAACAATAACGTATAGTAAAAATGGTTGTAAAAGGAAAAAGCTTCCGTTATTTTAAATTTATTTTAAAAACTTACTACTTTTTAGCTATTAGTAACATCTTTTCTTTTTTAGTTACGGTCGAATAGTTTTGTGATGTTTAGGGATAGTCTATTGTCCTGTGGCTAAGTCAACCATTATTTGAAAGTGTATATGGTGTAAGATTTACGCAGCTACCGAAAATCCCAAACAACTTGTTCACCTAGGTCAGTGTACCTATTTTTTATACCTGATTTAGTCACGTCTGTCCTTTTTCTGTTATTTTTAAAAATATCAACTGCATGGTTCCTTTATGCTTTTTACATGAGTTAATTTACTTTTAGTGCGTCGCAATTTTAAATATAATGGTTTCAATGCAATTTATGATACCCTGTAAGTACCGTTCCGGTTCTGTCTGAACTATTCAAAGATAAAGATAAATATATTTTGCAGTTTCGACTAGTTCGCATGTGCACCGTCACAAAAGTCACTAACCCACAGCTATAACCTGATTTCTTATTTCTTTCCATAAAAATATAAATTTGTGGGCGCCGAAAAACAAATTATCAAAATTTCCTTCGAGGAAACGCTACAAATTGTCATATAAACAATTTTAATTAGTATAAGAAACAACCTGAATCAATTAAAACCGTAATTTATTTAGTTTTGAATTCTTTTAGGCTGTCTACAATTTGCAAAAATCTATGGTCCGGACATTCCTGTGTTATGAATCACCTTCACTTAGCACCAGGGTTGCTTAGATTTACTCGTTCATATACAGAACAGGTTTCCTCAAAATTGCTTATAGATCGAAAGATAGAATTCGACACAACAAAGATGTGTCTATTTTCGCAACAATATTATAACTGTTTTAGTTTATAGCTCTATTTATTATCTGTGTAGCTCGTCCGGAAAACTAAGCGCCACTTTAACTATCTTCACTTATTAGATAACGCAAAAACAAAGCAATAAATTACGTGTTACAATGAGATATTCGTTTCGTTGTTAGAAAATGATTTGGAAGTAATTTATATAGAGGTCAAAGATATATAATATTTTAGAAAACAATTATGTTAGTGCGTTATTAAAACCATTTCTGGTGTTTTTACTAACCCACATAAGAACAAAGGAAACGATAAATCTTTTAAAAGGATTTATCGACTTAAACTGGCGAACATCCAAAACTAGTATGTACTTTAACGGCCAACAAATAATATTAAAGCCAGCGTGCACTTTCATAACAACACTGAAATAATTAGAAAAGATGAAGCGTAATTGAAAACATGCACTTGACACTTTTAGATGACCCAAAAAGCAAATTAACCGCCACAATTATGTAATTAAACCCAGAAAATATACGCTAACCACAAGTCTTCTTATTTACATATTAAAGCGTAACTAAACTATCAAAAACATGAAAATACTATAAAATTCATTTTTAGACTTTTTAAAATTCTTCTGACTAATTAAAAGGTTGTAACTAATAACAATTTAAAAACGAAAATAATATTTAAAGGACCCGGTTGTTTGCCGATTTAAAGAGTAATTTATTCATATGTAAAAATTAACAATTCATTTAAATAATATTTACATATATTTTAAATTTATTTATAAACCCAGAATTATTTATTATAAAAAAGGTCTGTGAGTAACTTGAAAAACTTTGGGTTCTTCGACCATTCCATTACAAATAAACAATAAGGAAGACAACGCATTACCGAATTATTATTAATTGTTATAATAACATGTAGCAAGAAATGAATGTGAATTAGAAATTAAAAACGCAACAGCCAGATAAGAAGACAAAACTAACTGTCAGAAGTACTACCAAAAACCAAAAACGCTCCTGATGGTGTCATATTTTTCTCTAATCACCCCCGATAAAATAGAGAAAGACATTAACAGTAGACTGATCAGACGAAAACCTGAATAATGTATTTTGTTCTAATGATAAAACTCTTGTAAATATTCTGATTTGGTTGAAACGATCAGATTTCTTGATCAGATAATTTGATAAAGTCATAGATTTAGGCAGGGTTGACGCCTATAAGTGTGCGGGTTGTTCATTGCAAAAAATTTGGCCGATGATATGTATCCGGAAGCCCTGAATCTAGGCATTGACATACAAATACTGTCCAAAATAACAAATTTTTTGAATGGAAGAAAATTGAGTACGAAAGAATAAAACAAAAGAAGATGATAGAAACAAGACAAAATCCAAATTAGGACTGATAAATGAAACGATAGAAAAGAAAAGATGACCAAGAAATATTCAGAAGCGTAGGCATTAGCAAACTTTTATGTTCAACTGGAATTTTGCGCACAGATAGTATTAATAACAACAGTAGCAAAAGCATAGGTACACCCACGTGAAAGAAGTTAAAAGAACTAAAGTATCCAAACCCATAGAAAAAATCTTGGATAAGTGTTTAATAACCATTATATGAATTCGTCTTGATAAAAAACTCGATTATGAAAT
Source organism: Ignelater luminosus (assembly GCA_011009095.1). NCBI lineage: Eukaryota > Metazoa > Arthropoda > Insecta > Coleoptera > Elateridae > Ignelater > Ignelater luminosus. The sequence continues at coordinate 41,313 of VTPC01000560.1, forward strand.
GTGTGACAGAAACCCAAGCCACTTTTAAATTGAAGTTCGATATGGCACAGGCGCAGACCTCTAAAGTAATTGGAAATGCTGGCTGACTTTGTTCACACAAGATTCCAAATAATTGTTTATTTATAATGTATCATTAATTAAACAGTTCTTTCCTATGTCGAAATATAGTCTACCAAGAATGGCATAGAAAGAAAACACTTGGAATGAAACATAAAAGCATTCTGAATAGAAGATTCTATGATTTGATTCCTGGAGTCACAAATTACATAATGCAACAGCAAAATTTCCAAATGGGATTTTTTAACCAAAATCGCTAATATCTGACCAAAGTAGTCTTATATTCCACAAGGGATTTTGCTAGGTTGAGTCAAATAAACGTTTTTTCTGAGCTAAACTTTTGACATTTTCGATCATTGCTATCATAATGCACACTGAGATAATTTCTAAAATGCAAAGTGTAAGTATTTTGAATTGATATGTTCAGCAGAATTATTTATTTTGAGTTGAGCTACAACTACGCCATAAACAACAAAACAAAATATCTTACCCTTTACGAATAATGAACAAAATACCTAGAAATAGTATGAAGAAATTATGTTACTCACATTAGGAACTTTAAGCTCAGAATAGGGAGTCAGACATTACCGTTATTCGTTGAGAAATCTCCTTCATTTTGAGGCACTGTGTATTGAAAGCAGGAAGCTCGTTAAGGTTTACTCAGATTAGTCAGTTAGGTTAGTCTGTTTATGTTTCCAACATGTTTGCAGTTAAACCTTAAAGATGAAAAAATCAGTTCAAGTAGACTTGACAAGCTGAGATGAATAATGCGAAATCGAGACTCATTGAAAGAAAACCAAAGACAAATATCTAGATGTAACTAAAAAGATTTGACTTAGGAAAGCAAACAAAAGGCAAAAAGCGACAGACTAGAGGAAAACAGCAAATGCAACTTGTTCAAAAATCAGTTTAACAAATTCTAAATCTTATTCCTTATTTTACCTTGTATAGGTCTTCTTTTCAAATGATAGCCAAAACCACTTGTAGTCTATTAACTAATTTTCCCAGATTTCTTGCTTAATGTTGTGTCACACAGTCTTGGTGTCTGTCAAGATCAAAACTTCATTGCAATTGAAAGAAAATCAATTGAAGATTCATCTTAAAAATGTGATGGTGTTTAGTTTCTTGATCTTCAATCTAGTTTTTAGTTTACTTAATTTTTGGTTGTTATGAAAGTCGAGACAAGAACTATGAGATTCTCTCACAGTTTGCATACAGAAAATAATAAAATACTTTTCATTATCCAACATGAAAAAAGCACCAGATGAGAATAATCTATTGAAGGAAGAAATCTTTGACGTTGTTTTTGATAATGTTGACTGACTTATTATTCAAAATGTAGCTATCCAAGTTTAAACTGCCTCTAAATCGTAGGTATCAATTTCCAGAAATCCATATAGAGCTATATAATATAGCGCCAGGCCAAGAAAACTTGATCAGGATGATGAGGTTTTATAGCCGTAACTATTCTTGTTGTTTTTGGTTCTTCTAATTTGTTTGGTGTGGCGGGTATTCCCAAAAGAATTTTTGATCTAGTAAAGAAGCTCTTCTGTCTTTAAACTTTTGACTCTGAATGAATAATTCCAGTAATAGGTATAAGAGTACAGTTGAAGAAACTGATCTGCTTTGTATAATGAATGTCTACAAAGCCTGTACCAACGTCAAATTCAAGAGATCTTTTTTTCATACATACCTGGCAGTGCAACTTGGATCCCAAAAGATACAGAATTGCTTATTAAAGCATGAAAACTTTTACAGGGGTTTTCTGTGGGGCTTTCCTTGAAAATCCTCTCGGAAATTAAATTATAGCAACACAGATTTTTGTAATGTTTGGTGTTGCCAAGAGGAGTCCTGCATCTATATATTTGAATTGTACATCCTCAATCGATGATATCGTCATGGAAGTCTGGATTTAAGAATCTAAATTTCTTTGGTAATATGAAACAACGTAAAGTAAATAACGATTGCTGCATAATTGCAAACTGCAGGGAGCATTACAGTGAGTGTAGTGTTTTCAAAATCTTTCTCTTAATCAGGCTAAAGGCTAACCAAGAACATCTATGGGTGGAGTATCAAAATTAAGAAAAGAAATTTTTGTGGCCAAAAAACTTTTACAGTTCTGGTTTTAATCCAGTAAGAATTTTTGTCTTCGGGAATTCTCTACTCTTTCTTCGCTTGCAAACGATCGAAGAATAGAAAAAAAAAACATAATTTTGTAGAACCAGGCCAATGGAGGCTAATGATATAAAAATGTACAACTCGATTAATTTACTGACTGAAATGTCAAAACAACTTTGTGTTTTAAATGTAAGTACTACATAAATGGTCAAGTTCATGTTCAGAATTTTTAACCTACTGACGGTTTTGGTTTTGCTGATTGGAACCTTATTGCCCAATTTATTTTTGATGTGATACAGTTTAAAATATGATCTGTACTATGAAGGAAACTTAGGTCGAGTAGGAAAACCAAACGTTAGAAGTCCAGGCCAAAAATTATATAGGTGCAATAAAAACAAGAATCTACATTATTCAATTAATCAATCAAAAGTCTATAAGTTCGAGCCTTTTTCTATGCTGGTTTAGTAACTTGGTTATAGCTAACAAGCCAATTTTACATAAGATGCAAAATTAAATTTTGCAAGCGACATTATTTATGCAAGAAGCTGTACACAGTTTACTTTATTTATTTTGGGATTGGACTGCTGTTTTCCGCATTTTTATTGTGGAAATGTTTGAATTGTTCTGAAAATGCAGAATATCAAACTGAAGATTTTAGAAAACACGCGTATACCAGCTACAAAAAAAGTAACATAGATATTCATGTACGTACATGCACGAAGGTTGATAAATTGCCTGTCAATGTAATCCGTATAATGTTTACTGTTTGTAAACAAAACATTAAAAACGCTCGTCTGTATTAATATTATGATTTGAACGTTAGCATTTTTACAGAACTGTGTAAAACCATAATGAAAACAAAAGTCAATAATTACTAAATGCATAGTGTGTAATGGAATGTAAAGCAAAGTACATAATAATAATTTAACTAATTTACCTGTGAAATATAAGTTTTGTTTGCTTTTTAATTCAATTTCACAGTGTTTACAATTCGTTGAACTCTATATTATCTATTAATAAAAATGATAACGCAAAATATAGCATGTTATTGTTATTAAGAGTGCAAGCAACTTTTCCCAGGTTCCTCATAATGTATGTACGCACTGCGTTTACAGGAAGACGTGTGCTGCGTAGTAATGATGAAAGTCTCAACAAGTTATAACAAGCGGGTGGTGTGTCTCTGGTACGACTTTAAATTTAAAAGACTTACAAGCACGTTTTGATAAAATGCCGTGTTATCAATCTGTCTTTGACTGGTTAGCGATTTCCTATTTGATGCGACCTTGGCTTTTGTCGTAATACTATGCAGTGCGACAAAAAAAACATCTCCGATAACTTACTATCATTTGCATAATTTCTCGGAAATTACTAAAAATATACAAATTTATCTCAGAAAAGCTGTGTTCTTTTAGTAAAAGATTAACTAATCGTAAAATAAGAGTTGTACTATTAAATAATCTTGTTTACGTACAGTTGATAAACAATGAAACTTGAGACTTCAGTTTTATTTTTACTATTACGCTAGTAATTCTGTGTTATAGAATAATCAGAAAACACGAAACAAAGGAACGTAACGGAAAGACGAACTTGCGATAACAATCACCGAGGAAGAAGGGTCGAAGTACACAGCTTAAATCAACTGGGGCAACATGAAACAACTGTCAACAGGGGCGATTATGGGCCATCATCTTATATATCGGTGAGGTAAGTGTGTCCGCAGCCTGCCGCGCTATAATAAAGTAATCTGCGAAATGTTGGTGGCTCTTGGTCGCTCCATAACCATAACTATAACTCACCCCTGCGCTTGTAAGCAACTCGCTCTCATCAGATGGGTCGCGAAGTATCTGCTGAGAAGTGCCGGAGGTTTCCACCTGATAAATCAATTAAATGCGCCCCTCATCCCAAGAAACTCCGAAAACGACCGCTCCATCTCATAAATATCCTTCGACTCCCGACCATCGTACGTCTTTATTGTCCGAAGCAAAAATAATTTCTTTCTGCGGCTATCTGGAATCCATTAAGGGACATAGAAGGTAAATGAAGCATCCCGTTATGAAACTCGCAAGGGTTATCAGCGCTAGATTGGACACATTTACATTTTATAACATTGTCGATGGTCATCTGTGCGTAATTTGAATGAAATATGGGAATCGGTGAGTTATTATAGGGAGAAACCCCGAGTTCTGTCCACTTCGAGGGTTTATATTTTAAAAAACTAAAAATAAATCAATCCCCTTCTTGTTCCGGATAATTTGGGTTTCGAATTTTTCTTTTTTCTGGTCTTCAAACATTGGAATCAGGTGCGGATTAAATTGGATAATTTAAACGTTTCCATTCGAGATATAAACAATTTAACCCGAGAATGAGGAGAAAATTCAGCAGCGAACTCGCATTCTAAGTAAGACAATTGCACGGGAGGCTCGGCTATTGTGCCTGAGCATAATGCAAATGTTACACCCGTCCGCAATTTGCATTTACAGAACCTGTTTATGTTTGATGAACTGCAAGCCCAGACTGTAATTTGTGGGTGTCAATGCCCACCCTAAGCAAGTCACTACTACTTATCGCCGCTTATAATATCCGCATAATAACATTTAACTACTTATAGAAAGTAACGAATTTTCTTATTTTCTGTAAGACGACTAGATTTATTGGGTTTTAGAGAGGTATTGAAATCCGAAAACCTGTATTTGTCCACCTGCAAGGTACAAGTGCGATGTGTCATACCCGTATAATAAAAGGACTAAACAACCACCGGGAATAATAGAACTTAGGGTTGATACAATAAGCCAACGTTGTTAGGACCGTTCTTTATGTTTTGAACGACCTAAGACTTCCCCTCTCTTATCTAATTATCAGTAAAAGAATTAGACTTTTTCTAAATAAATTTATTTTAAATCCGTGATAGCTTTAATTATAAATATTTGTTTATTAATTCATTAAACCATTAACAGGTGAAAGAAACGAGCGTTGCAAAACCATATAGATCATATTATTATTTAAAAAACACGCAATTTACAAATAAATTTCCTATCATGTTCACATAATAGAGTGAAAAATTACCCTTTAGGTGGGACACGTAGACACCTCACTATGGAAGATTTTATCTTCACATTCGTTCATATCATAACAATGTAATTTCTATTATACACGTGTTGTGTTAGGTAACGGATTCAGATTATCAAAACCATGATGAAAATTAGTTTTGCTTATAATAATATAATTAGATAATATTATTTTATTTGCATTTTTAATTGTCGAAAACATGATGAATAAAATCGTGCAAAATATCCACGCCAGATTTTTACATGGCTATGACACGTAATATGCAATTAACATTTTGAGAAATTTAGGGATTACGGGAAAAAATGATAAATGCTCTTTATGCAGGACTGTTTTATTCTGATAAGTAGCTAGTATAATTCTAAATTGAATTTTGGCAAATTTCTTAATAAAAGTTGTTTATCATTTGGAGAACTCCCACCAAACCTACAAAACACATTTTACTGCCAGCTCCTAAATTTTACATTTTTAATTAATAACTTTACTAATAGAATTATTAGGTATTTTCTTATTCTTTTTATTGCTAATTCTCTTCTTTTGTAGATTCGTCCTTGGATAAAAACAAGATAAATAAAAGCGTATATCAATGGCCATATAGTCTCGTCAAGATGGTGACTTTTTACCATCTAATGGTCAATTGCAGACTGGAGTTTTGATGTGACAACACTTTACAAGATAAAAAACTCAACTGTAAGGTGTTTTTTAAGTACGAATCAGAAACAATCTAAGCTATCTTTGTGTTTTCAGGCATGTTGAATACCATAATTTCTAAGAGTCGCAGATCTGCCATATCCGAACAAACAAAGCTTCCCTTTAGCAGACCTACTATTTATAAAAGCTAATCGTGACTATACATTGAAATAATTAGAATGAAATTAATGAAAATTACAGTGTTATAATAAACTGACAGTTTCAACCCTAAATTTATTGTTTCTATTTTTAATTGTTTTACAGAGACATTCAGGGATGCTCAGTTCTTTAATTCAGCGAAGATTCTGTCAACGTATGCTAGGGATCAGCCCCGAATGGTTTTGCTATTGCAACTTGTATTTTTTTCAATTTCAGGTTAGAAGACTGTCTTCACCGGTCACCACTGCCTTTGACAGTGCTGACAAACTCAGCTTACAATTTAGACACTGAGTGAAATTCTCAGCAGCTTGTTTTCATTGGTAAGCAAAAAACCTCTCAGCTGTTGAGCGTCCCTGAATGCACGAGGAAGTCATAACTCATAACAGTATGTATGTACAAATAAACGCTTTGATTCACAAACAAAATTTCTTGGTTTTCTCTGATTGTTAGTTCTGATCTAAATAAAAAATTTATAGATGTTTTACCCAGTGCCAAATCTACTATTAGACTGAAAACCTTCCAGCCCTGTATATACATAAGAGGAGCCCCACTCAGACCAGATTGCTCTAAATTAACAAAAAGCTTCTAGAAGTACAAATTTCAGATTTAGAAAATGTAGGAGTTCTACTGAATTTGCCCGAATTCGATTTAGCAGTCTATTCTTACTCCCATATATTGTTTTGCAAATACTTTCTATCCATGATCAATATAAGCAAAACTTGCGTGCTGATTTAAACTACTGAAAGTTGTACTTCATATACATAAAGAAAGAAAGAACTTCAGAGCTTGTTATCTCTGAGTTTTCTTTCTTCCTTGCCAAAAAATCTAAGACGCTATTGAAGCCCATAAACTATGTCATGGCATCGGATATGATACCAGTCATTTTTCTCTTTTTTACTACCATGTTATCTGCAAGAATGGTGTACTGTGCAACGCCCAAACAATTCTTATTGATGCGAGTTCTCAAGCCTTTACATCTTGCTTACTATATCGATACTAAATTCTTAATAAAAATAAAAATAGTGGCAATTTATAGAGGCTAAAGGAATCTTGAAAGTGGTCCGTAATCTATAAAAGCTGCAGTAAACAACCTTTCGGAACAGATTCTGCCTTCATCTTGAGTCTGGTTAAACTCCGTTCAACTCAATTAGATTTCGTATATATTCCAATAGGCTTCAAAAGGTCTTTTCTCTATTTTTCTGTCCATTTTCTTGTTTTTTCTTGGTGTCTTATCTTCCACCTGTCTTTGGAGTTACTCTTAAGTTTAAAATATACCCGAACCACCAGGCAACCTTGCTGTTGTCTTTCAAAAGAGAAATCACCGTAAGAATCCGATGTGAGTTCTGATCGGGGCTCAAACCCACACCATTTTTATCGGTAGTCTCCGCCCTATACTATTCTATTTTGTGAAATCTAAACGTCTTTCTAGTTTTTTTTGGTATGGATGAAAGCATTTTTTTGTCAAAAAAGTATAGAATTTCAGGTTCCATTATCGATCTTAATGCACATTCAGTTGGATCTATGCGTCTAGATAGTTCTTAGAATCAGCATGGTGTCGTTAAATAAATTGATATGTATTTGACTGCCTTGTTAATTGAGGTACGGAGTAGCTCAATGTTTTGCGAGATCTTTCTGTGTTTTTTCTCGGTGATATTGCACAGTTAGGTTTTTCCTATCTTGAACACTCAATTTGTTTTTGTAAGTGATTTCTTTAGTACATAATTGGTTCTCTTATTGTTATTGTCTTCTGAAATTTATTTTACTCTCAATAATGATTTTAATTCTAAGGGAGAAATCTACCCTTGTCATATAGTATAACGTCAGATATTCGCGGATGAAATGGGTTTATTTTCAACTCATGGCAAAATAGTACAAACTTTGGATAAACAACGATGCTTGCGGCCGAAATAAACAAAACACTCTCTTTAACTAGAGTCAATATTTGACAGTTTGCAAGTAGCGTGAACCAAGCTAATCAATCGAGAATACCAGTTGACACTGTTGTATTGAGTCCAAGGAAAAACATAGAAGTGTGTAGCACGAACTCAAAACAGAAAAATGTGAGTATATTTGAATTTTATTAATTTGGATGCACTTGGCTTACGGCCAGATGAAACATTTGTTCAAGATTGGCTTGTGATTTCTTTTTGATTGCACGTTGATAGTTACCACTCATTTGATTCTTACAAAATAGCAATGCCAGGGAGCGTGAGCATCCCTTAGATTACACGAGCATCCTCTAGACCCTGTACTAAAATTTAAGAATTAGAGTTGCAAAGGGCCCAACTATGAATTTTAAGAGGAAAAATGTGCTTTAGAAAAAAGCCGTTAGAATAAAGGAAAAGGAGTTATGATAAAACAGGATTTCTATCGTAGGATAGAGAACAGATAAAAAGCGATGTAGGACGACTTTTAGGAATCTACGACAAGCTGTAGTATTTTTATAAGATCATTTACCTTGAAATGCCTATTTTAAGTCCATAATCGTCAAAATAACAAACCAACAAAAAAAGCGCGGCAAAACTGCAGCGCAATAATAAAAAAGAAACTATAAACAATTTTTTTCATGGATATAATGATCTGGGCAACGAATTAGATGTTTACGTAAAGGTGACGATCAAGAATCAAGGGCAGACAAAACCAATAAAACAAGATGTTTATTTAAGAATTTTCCACAAAAAGAAGAAAAACAAGAAACCATGAAGTATGAAATCAAGACCATGTAAAATGTTCAAAAATCAATTGTTTACGAGTGAATATGAAATGTGTTCGAACACCGTCATGCATAAAGCAGGGACGGCACCAAAATGATATGTAAGTCGAGTAGATTGTTTTTAAAATTTAAAATATTTATTTGTATTGATGAAATTATTTTTAGGTTTGTTTATGCAAAACAAAATACTATAAACTATTTTCTATATTCTCAACCGTGCATAACTTGTTCCGACCTTTTATAAATAAATTTTTTAATTAATCAAAACACTAATAAAAAAATCCATAGAAATCAGAATACCTTCATAGTAGCAATAACCTATCTAATTTTACAGAAGATTAAGAATGTTCATAAAAATATAATTCAAAGGTTCTGTTTGCAAAGCAATAACGCTTTATTAAATTAAATGGCTTTAGGTAGGTATTTTAAAAATGACCTTGATCGTTTATTAGGTTTTTGTATGCATACACATAAAGGTGTATTAAAATAATTTTTCAATTACATTAAAAATTGCTTTGCCAAGAAGCAGTAACGTATGCAAAAAAAGAGTAAGTGGATGCAACTTTTATTTATTCCCCTATTAATTGCATCCAACGACAAATTTTAGAAAAAAATATAACACCTGCTTTATTGTTATACAAAAAAAAACTTTCAAAACTTTTTGGCATAGATTTGAATAGTTAATCCAATAATAAGCCATTGTGATGTATGTTGAATATAAATTAGTACGCAAAAAACAAAGTCGCTGAATGAAACATTATCGCTCAACTTTTTGTAGATGTTAGCCAAACGTTTCCTAGCCCTAAAAAACAAGTTTATTCTGTTCAATTTTGCCGGTTATAGTCCTTATGGTTGGATGTATAAGAACAAACCCTGTATGTAGATATATATCCGTAGCAGGTAACAGAAATCTTTAATTCATCAGGTGCGTTCAAATGCAGGTTCACTTTCATTGACATAGGATCAATGTCACTTCGTCTTAACGATTAGAGATGTACTGCATAATATGCAAAACGAGATTCGTATTTTTTGTACGAACAAATGGATAAATGTTGTTCATATAGACAATTACTGTCAACCAATGTGAAACGACTGGCGGTTGTTTTACTATTGTTACTTGAAAGATGAACTGTGGAAAGTATAAAAATGACGCGACCACAATAGAAGCTGATTGACAGGGATAATTTCGTGGTTGGAACACAGAGAAGGGATAATTTTAAACGTGCATAATAAACGTACCTGTTCATTCGTTTCTTGTTTAATCAGTTTCATTTCACACGACAATTTATTTCTGGCACAGACTTGCAACACAGAAAATGTGACTAGAATTTTAGTTAGGTAATAAAATTTTACTTGCTAAATTAAATCGCCAAACTGATTGTACAAATAAACTTCGCGACCTTCGAAATAAATTTTCATACAATAGAATAAATCAGTCTCACATTCAAAATTTATTTTTTTCTCTCTCGAAAGACGGGATGAGCATTAATGCTTTATAGTTGAATGTTTTCAGTACTTGCTCAAGGTAGAAATAAACTTCAAGTATTTTTAATAATTTAATTGCAAAATGGTTTTGAACTGAAACAACAATATCGATGAAAGAAAATCTTACGCACTTTGCTTTGCGAAAAACCTAGATAATTGAAACAAAGAAATTCAATAAAGAGACTCATCACTTTATCAGTATAATATTTAACGTTTTGGCCTTTCAAAACAAACTAGTCCCTAAGAAAAAACAAACAGAAAAATTATAAAAGTTATAATTAGTAACATATTTAAGGAATCGTCAAGTTCTTCGATTGATAAAATCATCAGGTACTTACGGGTATTGATTGCTTTCCAGTTTTGCCAATATCCATCCATATTGGTATCAAGAAGAAGAGATTCATGGTTGCTTCAACAATACTCGTAATCCTGGTACTTTCTTATTATTATTTGACAATCTTAACTGTCAACAGACCTATGTCTAAGAAAGACCTTTCCAATTGGGATTTTTATATAGTTAGCAAACTGCATTTCAAACTGGAATATTGCCTATTTGGAAGATTACACTGTTCCTGATTTGCATATTTCTAAACGCACCAATACATTATTTGTTCTTAGAAGAGCAAAGATTTTGATTTACTTTTGACTTAAGAAATGTTTTCTGGTTAACTTGCAGGTTGCATTTTCTTGTTTGGTTTCGAGATAAATCAAGAATTCTGAAAAGGTTCACCATGCTCGAGAAATGCAAAACGGGTACATTGGAAAATATTGTGATTACTTGATTAGAAACCATTTGGTTCTCTAAAAAATTTGTCTTGGAATGCAAAGAGACATACCAATACATAATCTCTATAGACATGGAATTAGACTAGTTTAACTAATGGTCAGAAATCGAGTTACTAACGAAAGGTACTTTTGCTTTACAGATTGTTACTTACACTGATGCAAACAAAATGATCAATGGCACAGAGTCTTGGTTACTTCTTATTGAAAATCTGTTATTTCCTCTTTATTAAAACCTTGTACAAAATTACATCAATACAAAGTCACAGTTGTGACAGCCCAAAACAGACTGTAAAAATTTAACTCATAGGAAACAAAACCCTGCCAGCAGACTAGCTCGAACGTCAAAAACTGGGTGTATTAAGATATTCCTGCAAAGAATTTCTGGAATCTGTTGGAATATTGAGTGGTAGAATTGTTGCAACCTTTAAGTTTTTTTACTGAAACACTGAAAAATCCTATTGGACAAGCGCATGGTGTAGCTCCTAACAACAAATTATTGATTGGGATTTTACACAGCACGGCAGCCACACTGTTCAATGAGCACAAACGGCGATTATAGTTCGGAGAATCTCAGAATATTCTGTCTAAACTTTTTTGCTTAGTAGACTCACAAGGTACGGTACACAAGCTAGTCAAAAAGTGGACAAATCAATTAAACTAGGAGTCTAGAAACTTCATAGCCAAACCAGCATGGTTGAAATCTAACATTCTATCCTTTTGCCACGTTAAGATATAGGTAGTAACTCAATGCTATGTCATCATATAAAACCAAATGAAAGAAAAACCAAACCAGTGATCTTGAGCAGAAGAATTGAAGAAATTCTAGTTTGTTCTTAACACAAAATCGGTAAGGTAGTGGTGGGGAAATTATTTTTAATTTTTGAAGAAAATAAAGATTAAAATATACTTCACTTACAAGGCTACATAGCAAAAAAGTCATCTAACGCCGAAAATAATTTTTAAAGATTGTACAGGTTTGGGAAAAAATAGACTTTTGATAACCCTATATGCAGGGCCACATTAACTGAAGCGTATTTGCAGGCTTTTTGGTAACATTGTGTTTAGTTACTGAATTAAGTAAAACCAGTGCAGTCTCTTGTAAAATAAGATTTAGATTTCCAGATGGTCTACGTTAGGATCACCATTTGATTTTGCATTCTGTTGATGAAACGAGAAAGTTAGTTTCCATGGACAATAATAAACAACTTAGAATACTGGTCTTTAAAGAAGTTTGTCTATCTGGCCAAGCAAGTTTCTCGTTATCATTTTCGGTGTATATGTGCAAACTGGAGCTTGTGCGACGTAATTAGAAGAAGGACGTGCGAAATAAGGCAGTGGCGATCTTGTTCTGTTGTCGAGCTGGTGCCCAGTTCTCTGTCGGGTTCACCCTTCTTGCCGTGCACAAACGCATCTCACTCGGGGACTTCGTTTTGTTTATATTTGAACTTTTTCTTGAGCCTATTTGGTAGTGGTTAGAAAGAAGTCCCGAAAATATTGAGAAGATGTTCGACTACCCTCTCCACGAAACATTTACAAAAAAAAACTTCAGTTTGTGCCTGTACAGCCAATTCCACTTCCAGGAGTCTCTACCGCTGCAAAATGAAGACAAATGAATCGACAAGGTTTTATAGGTGCAGATGAAAGTGTGTTCGTGCGTCCTGGACTGCAGGCAGCTTTGCTGGTGGACGATGTCGCAGCGTCGTTTAGTCTCTTAAGTCGAAGAGAGAGTTTTTTGACCTGAACTTGACTTGCTAGTTACTTTTCTGACATGTATCTTTTTGTTTTCACCAAAACTTAAAGGAAAAATTTCAAATAGTATATAATAAACAAGAAAGGCTTTAATAGAGATTTCGATACTTCTGTTTGACATATTGCATTAGATCTACAGGGTTAGTAACGCTACGGTATTTATCTAACCAAGACAAAGCGTTACCTAATATCGTTACCATATTAAGCATGTATACTCAAAGTTACAAAATGAGAGAGCAATAGGGCCAAAATAAAACAAAAGTTAAACGTTTATAGAAGTTTGTTACATTGTCTGTATTTATTGAAGAAACTTCAAACTATTGTCTTGAGCAAATTTTTTTCGGCATCACCTGTTGCAAATTTCGGCTGATTGTAAGTTACTACTGCAACGAATGATGTAAACTGTAAATCGACTTATACCAACACTTCCGTATTAAGATATCAACGCTCTATCTATTGACGAAAAACAAAACAAATCAATTTAAAGGTCCTAACCTAAAGGTTTTTGTTGATAAACAGCGATAAAACTGAAAAATCTGAAAGGGTCTGGTTACATATTTATCTTGAAGTATATTCAAAACATTTAAATGATTGAATATTGACTACTTATATTAAAGAAAAAAAATAACGAAGGGTCATTTAACTGCCTCGTTTAGTAATATATAAGAGATGTCAGATTTACAATGTATGTTCGTCTGACACGGGACACCGTTCACAAAAAACCAAATCTTCAACCTCATATAATGAGATCCAAAAATAGAATAAAAAGAACAACTGCGCTGTTACTCGACTTTTTTATTTCCTTTAATGTTATGTTAGCTGTTTAAAAATTGGCTACTTTAAAATATGACTAAAATAAATGTTCAGGTGCTACGTGACCATTCTTTTATTATTATGCTTCACATAAATTGTTCAACCACATTTAAGTACTTGCATTGCTTCACTAAATTTAACAAAAGCGTAATTCACTTTTTTTAATTTGCATCCAAGCTATTATATACAATTAAAATCAAACGGTTGTAATAATAGATTCACGATACTATCCATGTTATAGTTGATGACATCCAAATATTTTAAAATTATAGCCGACCAGTAGGCGATCTTACATGGAAGGTAGTTATTAAAAGCATCAGGACGCCCACTGTTTTTGAAGAACTCATTTCATACATGCTACTTGTGTTACCCCAGGATCTGGTTTTGACCGGCCATTCAATTTATATATTCAAGATATCTCTCTACCTACTGTGTTTAGCTTACAGCAGTATTTTTGACCTGACACATTATATCTGATATTTATTTTTATTTTATTCTTTCAGAACACCATGTTTTACTGGCCTAAAGATTATTTTTGGAATAATATAGTTTCTAGTACATCATTTTATGTGTTAATCTTTTTTATTAATTCACCTTTAAAATTCTTTGAGGCATAATAAATGTAAACCAACACAATAACATTGTCTAATATTGCCTGAAATATTGTTCTTAAAATTTTTAAATTTACTCTTAAAATAATTATCACTAAACTGTTGCGTTATTATAAAAATCCTAATTCCTAAGATATTGATAGTGCAAGCAGAAATAATGTTCAACAATTAGTTCTAGAGCACAAACAGTTGAATCAGTAGTTCGTAAATAATAAATGAATAAAGAAAAAATAGATACCGATAAAATGGATAATTGGAAGAAGGGTGAAGACACTACTTTTCAGTTAAATTAGACAATTAATCAAATCGTTATGAGCGCCATTCACGAAATCAGAAATTAATAAAAGAACTTGAAAGCGATGAAGGCAAATTATTTCAAAACGTTAAATAGAACTTTTTTAGGAAAAAAATCTAAATTTGAATGGTGGGTAAAAAAAATTGAACCAAACTCGATACCTGATTGAAAAATGATATGCAACATTTTGAAAACCAAATAATGAAAAATTCTACTATGAAGAAAGTTTTCGATTTGAGATTCTATTTTTAACAAATTTAAGCACAGCAGCCATAGCAAAATTCCAAGTAGTTAAGAGTACTGTTCTACGTTTATTGAACTGAAGACTCGATTACACCAAAGCGTGAAGGAAAGTTACTATATGCTAAACAATGGAAAGTGAGAAAGGAGTACAACCAGCTCTGAAAACCTCATCACTAGAAACATGCTACAAACGGAAGAACGACAAATAAGGCAATATCTAGAAGATTGTTAACCAAAAGTCCTCAATTATAGATCGGGATAGTTTAGATCAGAGTGTCACGTGTAGTTGCTATCGACATATTTACACTGCTGCTCTCGGTTTAGGTTTATTAAGCAATAATTTTTGACGTCAACAAGATTGCATAACTCCTTATCATCAAATCTCTACTCCCCTTCTTTATAACAATAAAATTGAATTTTTCTTTCAAAACAATTATTATTATATTTTCCTACATTGCAAATAAGAAATGAACACTTAATTCAGCTGCTTTTATCAAATATAAATAAGAATATATTCTATAAAACATATTAAGTATCATACTGTAAATATATTTTTTCTTTTGAGCCTAAAAGCTCTAATCTTGACCGAACCAAGCTTTAATTGCCCACCCCTGATTTAGATTGATTTAATTACAAGTACAAAAAGTAGATAGACAAAAAACAGAGTAGCCAAAAGGAAAAGAAATTTTGTTAAAGAGTTAATGGAACTTTCAGTCAGTACCAGCAACAGATTTTGGAACAAAAATTTCGATAGGTCTCGATAAAAAGTTTTAAATTGAAAACTAATAAAAAAAAGACAAAATGAAATAAATCACTTAATTTGTATAATTCAACCATAATGTCAACACATTACACCATCTAATTATTTTTACGCAACCATGGTTGGTACAAAAAAAAAGAGAAAAACCATAAAAATACACCAAGAACAAATGCTATCATTAAAAAAATCATTTTTAGCAATTAAGCAAAACCAATCTTCTTAAGATAAACATTAATTAATTAATAAACAATTTTATTTTAATTAATTAATTATGAAATTCACAAAAAATAAATAAATGTGTCGAATGAACTCTTGTAAAGCGTTTCAATTTACACCTCTAAAGACATTCCTATCGAGACTATCAAAAGACGCAAAAGGGTCTAATATAAATTGAAGTTAAATATTTGTCGATCAAATATTCACTCAAGGTAATTCAAAATATAATAATATTTAAACTTCGTAGTTTGCATGTTATTTAAAGACTCGTTCTAACCTGTTTGAAGTAATCTCCTTATCACTAACCTATTATCACAAAAAATTTTTTCATAGTCAATCTGAACGTGCATCCCTTTTTGTTGATTTAGTTTATCAACCTCTAGTGTTAAAAATATCTAATACGGCTAAAGAAATAAACAAAATTATAAAGTGAGGCGTAATTAATACTTGATATTATCTGAAAAAAGAAGAAAAACCAGATAATAAGATGTGGCGTAGTGGTACCTGTAGTATATTATCAAAGCAGTGACCAAGATACGTTGAACTACTGTTACAGCATGCATATAAAAAACTGGACGGGTTGTTTAAGCCCAGAAGACGTCCGAAAGGTGTGTTCATTGCTATTTTATTTTTATGTTTCAGGATTCTCTATAATAAAGATTTAAAAAACTCACAAGCGTAAATCTATCTAAAAACTAGAATAATCTTAGACTAATTGCAAAACATAATGAAGAAATTTCTAAATTATTTTTATAGCTAATCCTGTTGTAGAAATGCAATCTTCTGGTTGATGCCTCGGGCTCACGGAGTTGGTAAGCCCAGTAGCATCAATCTAATAGCCAAGACAGATTTTGTTGTAGTACACTCGACTCAAAAAGTTGTTTTGTCTCTTCAGGCATACATGATTTATTTTCAATTGTATTACAGACGGATGAAATATATGAACTTGCCTGAACGACGTGTTATTCTTAAAGTCTATGTGCAGATGCATGCAAACACGAGATAATGGACATGATGTGGTGCAGTTAAAATAAACAAATCCTACAACCAGATTTTGTTTTGTGAGCACAGGTGCACGCGAGTTTAGCAGATAAGGATATCAAACCCCAATACTGACTTAAGACGAGTTGAATATCTAAATCTGAAATCTGAAAAAGTCGCCTTGCCGGACAAGAGATATATTTTAATGTTTCTTTCTTTTAACAAGGAAAAGAGCTGTTGAAAGAAGGTTAACACTAGCAGCTATTGAATCCAACCAAAATTTGTTTTGGACAAATCTACAATTTCGCGCGGTTTATTAATTATTTAAACAAGCTAATGAAAACAAGCGCTCCACAATAAAACTAATGAAATTGACATGTGTAGACAAATTACGCATTTAATTTCATGTAAATTGTTTTACATCCATTTCCTTTTCTAACGACAGTTAATTTTAATGAAATAGGATATCGAGGAAATACATTGTAGAAGAGAGAAGAATTGAGTTGATGGAGGCGTGAATATACGGAAATTGTGTATAATTTAGTGTTCTAGCGATTAGCAGCCACGGACCGGTGTAATACCCCGCGTTATTCTGCACGGAATTAACATATGCAAATCACGCTAAAGCTCCAGATTAACTGTCAGAGGTTTGTCAAGCTCACGAGCATTTAACTCAATTTCAACACAATTTTTACGTTTTCGAATTGCAATTGTTTCTGAAATAAAACAATTCTGAATCTTGTTAACTTTCTAAATGAATAATAAAGCTATGATGAACTTGGATACAGTAAAATTCTATTTTTATCGATATTGTACCGTACTCTGAAAACCAAGTTATACTATGCATGCCTAGAATGTAATTTTAAACCGTTGCACAATCGTGCATACGTTTGATAAATCACATAAAAAATTATTTATATTCAAGTTGTATACATTGTCACTTATGTAACACGCGGTCTTTCCAAGAAACAAAATCTAAATGTAACAGAAGAATGACAAACAAAGCTTGAAAGCGAAATAGATATTTGTATAAGTAACAATTAAAGAAATAGATAACGAGAGAGATAATAAACAAAAATATATCAAAGACAAAAATACTCACATAATTTAATTATCAAATACTGTTCTGTAGGTATCATTTAGTAACTCTCTCATGCTTTGTTGCCATTGTCCGAATCGATCCGTCACTCATGACGAAGGAAGAAGATAATCTACCGTCGGCGGAAAGCTCCTGTACTATACAGTGTGGCTCAGCGATCGAAACGTTTCCTTTTTGAATTAGGTCGCAGGCCACCAAAGTCACCTTTAAACGACGAGCGGAATCATTCCGACATCTGATAACCTACACCACCACCGATACATACTATTGTATAGCTTTGAGAAGAAGAGCTTACCTTCACTAGCACCATCTATTATAATCACCATTCACTATAACTATTGCTCGTCATCATCAGTACACTTCCAGTTGTTCCAATTGTCTTCATTGCCACTGCTACTATTACCATCTTCATTCAAGGTATTCATACTCCTACAGCAGCCACTTCTACTTCTTAAATCAGTGCAGGTACAGATATGTTACCTTTTAAATATTGAATCGAATACAACTAGATTTTTCTGTGAATATCTTTTGGGTTTAAAATATCATTTGAATCACATGTAAAAGACAATATTTATAAAAAGACTAGAAAATCAAAATTCATGTCTAATTTGAAGTTTAGCTCCCTACCTGAACATTGCCAGGACCAAAAAGTTAAAAACGAAAACTTTTTTAATATTAATGTCTAATGACAAACAAACTCATTTAACAACAAATTCTTAAGTACCAAAATCTCAATAACTAAGCAAGATTACGAAAACCGTTTGCCTGAATTTAGTTCATCAGTAATTACAAATGAAGAATGGCGAAAAATCATCTTGACTTGAACTGTTCCTTATTGTGATTTGGACAGCTACTCGAAAAAATATCCACAGCTGGTTTAAATACAATTTTGGAAAACAAATCTTGATTAAATTCAAGCTTCTCAACACGACAGCTCTTCAATGCTTACAGTCAACCAGGTACTTAAAAATTGATGTAAGTATAAAGATTGACTGCATATCTTGTTTGCCCAAATACTAGTTTAAATCCCATATAAAAAAGATTACACTCGGTAAAGTTCCAAGATTGCCCACTTTAATTTGGCTAAACTTTAACAATTCCATATCGAGCTAATAATTTCCTTTTGTCAAAACTATTTGGATTTTCAAACTGGAAGTTCAAAATTTGTAAAAGTGCAGTTTCAAACTGGTATGTCACAAATGTGAGCAAAAATCTAAAAACTGTGCAATTCCAAGAAACAAAAGAATGTAGTTAATGAACTCGAAGTATCGAAACAAGATTTGCAATTTGATATATTTTGAATTTTTTGTAAATGCCTGCCAATTTGCTACCCCCGCTATACATTGCCAAAGTTAGTGAAAATTAACATTGACTCGACTGACTCTGACTTGAAAATCAAATCTAAACAGAAGATTTGTTCCTAAAGAGTGTTGGACTAGACCAATAAGGCCTAGCATAAAACATAGGGCACTAATCTAAAGTATATATTAAAGAGACTGGATCTGTATCTATGTCGAAGCCATAATTATTCAACCGTCGCTATAAATACAGATAGTACATAGCAACTCCGTCTCTATAGTTACAGATAGTATGTCAATTTAAATAAATGAGGTTAAAAACAAATGTCAAAGTGAAAGAATGTCAATATAAATAAATGAGGTTAAAATGAATGAAAATGAAAACATAAAATAAAATACATGTGATTTATCACGGGTGGGCCTCTTGTGGTTATTAGATATGGGAACAACGCCCATCTTTAAGGTGCACTAGTAAAGATAAGAAACACGGTTGTACAGTCAGTGGCGTTTTGTAGCATAAGGGGGCAGAGTACCATAAAGAAACAAACAAAGTAATAAATAAAATGAGTGAACTGATAATAGCGATGGTACAGAAAGGAAAAGAAGTCGCGAAGTAAATTGACTAAGAAAGAAGGATGGCAATTACGGGGAAGAAAATATTATGAAAATAATAATGTTAATGGATAAAAACCATGAAACGCTAAAAGAAATCAAACAGATACGAAAGAAGCATAAAGAATACAAAGAGGAAATAAAAGAAGTTAAAGCATACAACAGCAAAATGAAGAAAGAAATAGAAGAAGCTCCTGGAAAAAAATAAAAAAAAGAATTTAGTAATATCGAGTCAAGACATGGAGGAGATTAATGATAAACAATTAAAGGAAACAATAGAAGAGTCTATACAAAGAGGTTTAGAATTGAAAATTACGCCAAAACAAGAGTTGTTTAGTACAAACCGAAACCATGAGTGATAATATGGAGATTCTCAAGAATAAAAGTAAATTTAAAAAAATGTAATCCAAAGGATTATATCAATAACGACTTAATCAAAAACGAAAGGAATATGCAGACAATACAACACAAAGATGAAAGAAGAAAGTAAACAGGGCATCCAGCTTAAAATGGGGTTTAAGAAATTAACAATAAATCGTATGGAGTATAAGTGGGACGACAAAAAAAGGGTCTTGGCGTAGCAAAGAAGTCTGCAAATGTTTCAAAAATACTAGCTTTGCTACTTCACCAAGAGAAACCTTTGACGACGGACACGGCAACCAAACAGGATACGAAAGGAGTATAGGTTAGTTACACAAAAAAGATATATGGAAGATTGGGATATGGAATGTGAAAGGGTTATCTGACAAGGAAGAGCTATGAAAATGGCAAAGTGAACAAGTTATTAATATCTGAAACCAAAGTAAAAGGAAAGGCCCGAAAATAATGAAAGGAGAACATGGTTTACTTTAGCGGTGTATAAAAACGTACAGGGGGCAAGCCAGAGTGGTATGTTCAGTACACAGAAAATGTATGGACAAAATACAAAAATGAGAACTTTTGAACGAAAGAATTATGAATGTACAGTATCAAACAAATGAAGATAAAAGGCAACAGTAGTAATTGTGTATGGTCCAAATGAAACAGAGGCAAGGAGTGTTAATGATGCCTTTTGGCTATGCGTACATAATAAGGTAGAAAAAAAGCAGGGATTACTGATAATCGGAGGTGATCTAAATGGAAAACTAGATAATAATGATAGAGAAACAGAGAAGTGGAACCCAATATAAACGCAAACGGCCAGAGGATAACCGATTTTTGTATGGTAAACAATTTACTTGTAGCAAATACCTTCTTGACATACTAAATTCTGTGCAAAAAAATAAAAATAAAAAACCTGGTGGAATGAGAAGGTTAAGCACGAAATCAAAGCAAAGAAAAAAACATAGCAAAGATATCTGACATCTAGAATCGACGACGACCATATGTTATATAAGAATCACAGGAAAAAAATCAAAAGGTCAGTCCAAACGGCCAAGGATTAGAAGAAGGTGAGGCAGGAAATGGGAAAAAGTTATTTGAAATGTTAAAAAATTTAAAACGAGAGATGGCAGTGGAAACACATTAGATAAAGAATAGAAATGGCAACAGCTTAAAGAAAAATGAGAAGATCGAACAAAGATGGACGGGGCATTTCTGCGAAATATTAAAAGAAGTTGAGAAGACAATAGAGGCAGAAAGAAAAGAGATCAGAGATGTAATAGTGAATGAAGAAGTAGGCGCAGCTATATGGATGTTAAAAAATGCGAAGACTGCAGGCACCGATGGCATAAAACCAGAGACGTTAAAATACATGGGAGAGGGAGGAGAATCAGTATTAAGAATAATCCTAAACAAAATATGGAATGAGAAGAAAATCCCAAAAGAATGGCAAATAGCAATTCTAATAGTATTACATAAACAATGTAAAAAGGTGACTTGCGAAGATTATAGCCGGTTTCAGGCAATCTCGTAGCACACAGGAGTGGATATTTGTTTTAAGACAAATATGTGAGAAAATTATAAAAAAAGGGACAAGATCAATATTCAATATACAAAAGTTTTGTACCTGCATTCAGCCATGGGCCAAAAAGCTGGAAGTTGACTGAAAGGCACAGAAGTATGATTAGAGCACGTGAGAAGAGATTCCTTAGAAGGATTCTGGGGGTAAACAAAATGTGCAAAATTAGGAATACAGACATTAGAGAGAGGCTAGTGGTGGAAGCAACAGAACAAAAAAATGTTAAGAGGCAATAAACTGGTGGGAGACTCTAATAAGAATGATGGAGAATAAAACGGCAAAAGGGGTATGAGAAGCGAAAACAAAGAAAAAGATAGTAGAGAAAGGCCCAGAAAATTGTGGAACGATGAAATAGTGATTGTGTTAAATAAAAAAAAATAGGAAAGAAAAGAACAATACAGAAAAACTAGCAGTAGACAGAAAACTTTTGAAAAGTTTCATTAAAGGAGCCAGACCACCAAACTCAACTCGGCACCCCCCATACTGAAGAAATTCGGTAAAAGGGAATACGAAACTGTACCTTCGCTACAGTTTGGCTTTAATGCTCCTTATGTCTCCTATTATATTTCATTTGTCAGAGTAGTACTAACATCTCATACATTCTTATTACTATTACTCAATTCATTTTGTTTTTTGCTGCTTGCTTTGTGACACTTGCCTCAACCATCCCCATTGGCAGCTATTCTAGACATTACTAAGCTTTAATGTTAACATTAAACGATGAACCATAGCATAAACGTAGAAACAACGGTTTCTGTTCACTCACTGGAAGTTTCTACTACATACATACTCCACTACAGAGATTGGTCTTCTTTGATGCAAAATTTCGTTTGAAAATCATTGAGCAAAATTATCAACCATAAAAAACCAGAAATATAACTTTGATTCTGACAAACAGTATACAGTTTTTCGGGATAAATTCAACCTTCAAATCTTACCCAAGCAAAATTTAAGATATGCATGATGTATTTCCAGTTGTCACTTTATCCTGTCGAATCTTTGAAAGAAAGGAGATTGAACTAAAGATTTTTTTTCTTTTGGAACTTATTTTAACGTAGAATAACCTTCTTTTGCTTTGCAAAAATGCTTATGGGCGTCGGTAAGCTTCCTTACTGTAACACCCCGTGCTGTGAGGTACTTGGGTACGTCAGTTACGTCACTTTGGTAAACTTCCTAAATTGCTCTATTTTAAACAATTGCATTGGCACAATCTATGGGTATATTTGCGCAGTAGATTTCCTTCTCCAGTAATTATCTTGAATAAAACTAAAGATAAAATTTAAGAAATTATTAAAATAACAAAGCTAATTTACCGAATTACATAACAATTTTGGATCATAATTAGTAAAGTAAATAACACTTAAGTTAAAAGAAATTTTGATACATTGAAATACCATAAATAACATTTCCCTGGAGACTTATATTTCAGTATAAGCTATTACATGAAATGCTGATTAATCAATAAGTAAATCAGATGTCAAACTACTATCTGCACTAATTACGTCCAATTACCATTAAACTTGATTCATTCCCTAATTCAAGGATATCCTCAATAACGTGTTTATTATAATATATTTACTTCATGTCGTTATGAAATTGGGAAATCAATACAAAAAAGCTTTCAATAGACAATTGAATTAATAACTTCATATTGTTTTGATTGATTGTCATTTAATTAAAGAATAACTAATGAGTACTTAAAGTCGCTAAATTATTATCACCTGTTGGTTTACAAGTTATTATTAAAATAAATTACACACTATGCTGGTTATTTATTAGCTGAAAGATATTTTTAAAGTGCAGGAAGGAAGTATTAATTCATTGAATGAGAATAAGTAATTTATTGATAGATAAATATTCTCATTCATAAATCTAAAGTGCGAGATAAACCATGAGAGTCTTTGAAAGAAAATAAACAAGAATTTAACAATTTTTGTTTGCATTTATTTTTATTCACTGTTTCGAGCAATTTAGTTACAGGTCAGAAAATTTATAGTGTCTGAATCAATTATGTAATAAGAGTGTCTTACTTGGTACAATTTGATCTTTGAGATCTGTAGAAGTCAAATGACTAAACGAATACTTTGAGGGTAAGTTAAATATTTTTCAGAAAACCAGAGTGCAATTTTCAATGAGTTCTTAAAAACAGAAGAGTTACAGTTGTTTCAGGTATCTAAATGACAATGTCAACTACCTGATAGTGCTTACAATACTGCTCTACAAAGCAAACAGGCCCAAACTCGCACAAAACTGAGTTTAGAGTATTGTTGAGTTCTTTGCACCGAAATCTATGTGTATGTCAAGCCAGAAAGCCTTAACTTTGAAAATAAGTGATACAGACCAAGCTTTAAAATGCCCTTTCCTATACAAAGAAAGCCTAACACGTTTCTTTCAATAGCTCAAAACTATGATTTTCAGAGTTAAAGTCTTTTTGCTTTATAGAGCAGTATAACGATTTTCGAATGACCAGACAACTTGATCTTTACATGGATAAGAAGTTTCTTCATCTTATTATATAATGAAATCATTTTTTGCGCGTTTCCAGAATGTCTTAAATATCCCTAATTATTAGTAATTTTATGATTCTTTTCATCTAGGTCAACTTCCAGAAGTTAATGTGGCGAGTAAAACAGCGAAGCCAAAGTTTTACATGGCGTTGTAAGAGGGCAATATATACTTTTGGAAAAAAAGGCGTAGTGGATCATGTGGAGCTTAGATTAAGCAAATGTGAAACTTCTGCAATTAATTTTAATGAATTAAAGCAATACCAAAACGCTCATTTTATCGATCCCAGAAACAAGTACAGTAGAAACATACCAACAATTTTAGAATCAAAATCCAGTGATAATACCATTAATGATCAATGATCATGCGGCCATTTACAAAGAACGCTTAACTAGATGAGATACAGTTTTTGGAACATTTAGTAGCAAAACCGGAAAACCCAAGACAGGGTATACATTTAGCTCTCTAGATAAAATAAAACTCGAATGGTTTCCCATACTTGAAAATTTAACTAGGCGACGAAGATGAAAATTTGGGGTTCTTATCTTTGGTCGACTGTTTTCGATAAGTTTTTCCGTGGTTTTCTTTAATAGTGTAACAGTGAATACTGGAACAGCAGTTTCTATAGATCTGATCTGCTTCTTATCTTATCCTTACCATCACTTTTTCTAAGATTCTCGTTCTTGACTAAATACCAAGGCTTTTTCTATGAGCAATCATGTTTTGCATCCTGAAAGCGATGTTGACTGACCTCAGCAAACAAACTGGATTCTTTTCTATCGACTCCATTGAAATTATTACAACAGAAAAGAAAAACATTACTTGGACTTCAAAGTTTGCTTTCCTGCAGCTTTGATATAGTTTTTTGTTTTATATGCTACCTCAACTATAAGTCTTCTTCCGCTTCTTCTTCTTCTTCTTATTCATCCGATGGCATATAATCATTCTGATTTTTATTGTTTTGTTCACTGCTGTTCTAAACGGTCCTAACTATAGTTTACCAAGACATTGCATCACATTCTTCATATATTCTAGGCCTTGTAAGCCCCCTTTTTATGTGTCAGCAATTTCTTCTTCCAGCTAATGATAAATACGTTTGTGAATAACTTCTGCAGATCGCAGGCTTTAGTTTTTGATTTTTGAAATTATGACAAAATAAAGTTTTTGTCACCTAGAGAAGATTAAAAATCTCCAGACGAAGCAAGTCCATCATCTTTCATTTACCTGAAATCATTTTCTATTTCGAATCATGTGATTTAATACCTGAAACAACGGCATCTATACCTTGATTTAATGTTATCCATCATGAAACACGTATTTCTTTTATGCAACCAGTTTACCTTTGATATTAGTTTGTATATTCTTGTCTACTAGGATTTTAGGTTTCTCCTTATAAAACCTTGCTGTTTTCTTTAGCTTTTTCTGAACTTCAAATATGTCATATTTTGCGTATAAATCTTGAATTCCTCTACAGTCTTGCGCATGCTTATATTTTCTTGTAACCTGGATTTTTGTTCAGGAAACTAGGGAGTTCCTCAATTTTGGATTTTTTTTCTAACACTTGACTGACTTTTAGCTTGGTTTGGAAATATTTCTGTTTCTTCACATTCACCCATTGTAGTTTATTAGAAAAAGTGAAATATAGACAATAGCTTTGTAGTGCTAAAATGACTTGCCAACTTATCCGGCTTACGGGGAACTCTTATCCTGCTTATTGGTCGCATGTGTCAAGACAACTTGATAAAATTTACTTTTTTTTTGTTTTTGAGTTGTCGAAGATACATATAATTGTAAACTTAATGCAAGTAATTTCTTCGGTATACAACGCCACTTTATCTTAGAGGGCTACATCTATGGAAAAGTTCCAATATTGTGCAACATCTAGCTAGGTCCTCCTAGTAGATTTTTAGTCTTCCAAATTCTCTCAAAGTTTTCTCTGATAATCTAATGAATAAAATCGACGTTAACTTGCATGATAATAATTATCGCAATCAAATCCTAAGATAATTTAAACAGAATGCAATATTCTTTAACATCAGGTGACCAAGAAGAAATTTTAAGTTTACCTTACAAATTCTAAGAGGAAATCACCAGAAACTTAAACAAAGAAATTATCAATAAAACAGACAGGTTGATCTTACGCGGGAATTCAAACACGCAAGGTCGACTTATACTGCAAAGTAGATTCAAAAATATAATCAATGATTTTCGATCCCGTCTATACTTTTTTAATTCGATTTGGGATCTCTAGTCTAGATAATTGTTTGATATATGATGACTTCAAAATACATTCACAGAGGGAGTTATAAAAGTTCTGGAATATTCTCAATTTGTTTAAAAAGGACAATTTAAATAGAAAAAGCTTGAGAATTTACAATTTAAATGATTGTGCAGACCAAATTTCCAATCTGACAATAATTTGAGAAAATCGAGATCACAATGACGTTTCTCGTTTAATTGCATTTTGGCGGGACTTGATCGGAGAAAGCACTTTTGCACTTTTTGTCTTTACAGAAATTGATGTTCGCTGCCGATCGCTCAGAAAAATTTCACCGATACCGCTGCTAATTGCTGTTTACTTCTGAACATAAAGACTGCCAAGCAAAAAGCATTAAAAGGCGATTCTTGGAAGGGCAGATAAGAGCGAGTTTTAAGAATTCTCTTTGCATCGTAAAAAAATGGAACGTTACACCGTGCCCTTGTTTTTTATTCTTGGTCGAAAGTTTGTAACTGCAATTGGAAGATGGGGTCAGATCAGCAGTATATTTTGATTTTCCAGTCTTAGCGTTATTGTTTTGGGTTTTTTTCTAAATAAATAGTAAAAATCTTTGGTGACATAGTCAGGTGTATCTATGTTTGAAGGAACTGGCATCAACTAAAGACAAAAATTTTTGTTAACAATATCTGAGATGAACTTTGCATCAAGTGTGCTACTTTACCAAAACTCCATTTTTATTTTTTACATGAAAATAAGGAAAAGAAGATTATTTAGACCGTAAAATAGGTATTGTGCAATATGTATCTCATGACTTTTTTCAAAATTCAATCAAATAAGTCCATTTTTTGGACTCTTTCTCTAAAAATGTCAAATTTGACAGGTAATGGAGACCACGTGATTACTTTTGATTAGGTCATTTCTGGTTCTAGAGCAAACAAAACCTGATGCCGGAAACAAATTTCTATGTCATTCAATGAAAATTTTTCCCATATGGTGCAGACTTTTTGGCGAACACTGTATATGTAAAATTAATGGCTGTTTTGATAATTATTGTTTTTTTAGGAATAGTACAACTTTGAAAGTTGCATCATCTAGTTCGTTAATGCCAAGTGCCGATATTCCAAGTTTGGTTATGTTTTGGGCCTTTCTTGCTTGAAATAAACTGCTTACATTCTATTTACTTAGTTTAGTGATGATTATCCTGCGTTTGAATGTTACTGAGGAATTGATTAAGTCGTTTAAGCTTCGTCTAAATCTAAAACTCTTTTTCATTTGTGTCATTATAACAGTGACTATTTTGAGATCTAGATCCGTATGGAGTTGCAAAAATAGTCACCTTGAAAAGGATCTATTTATACACTATCAATCAGCCTTGAGCAAAAGTGACCAGGAGCTCTCTCAAATGATTTGCAACACTAAGTCTCTTAACTCTTTCAAAATGAAATTAAATATTTCTATTGACGTCTTCTAGTTTTATGTCTTTCCCCATTTACGTTTTATTTTTATGCGTTAACTACTTGTGTTTTGATAAAAACGACTCATGATGCAGCTTGAGAACAAAGATGAAGTACCTTCGGCTCATTCTTGTTTTGTAGGTTAGAAGATGATAATATACGTTTGCTTTATTAATTGCTTTCTTAATTAAATTTTACCACAAATTTATTTTATCTATATTTAGCTTTTACACACCAGTGGTCCAAGATTAAATTATAATAACACCTTGATAAAAACTATTATTTTCCAAGAAGAAATAGATAATAATAATTTTTTAAATCTTTCTTTATTTTGATGTGTCTGTTTTGAAAAGAGTAATAACAATTCTTAGCTAGAGGCCATTATTTATGTAGCGCATTGTCCTGCCTCTTCATTCTTTTTTTGGTTTTTCAGAGAAAACGTTTATGATCCGAGAGAATTTAGTATGCGTTGGAACTAAAAATAATGAAAGAATTACCAAGAAAGAGTTAGTCAAAAAATACATCAAGATATCATTTCTTTTGTTTTAAATTTTGCTCTTCGACTGTCAGAAAGTAACCACTCTTGTAAAAACTGCAATTGTTATGGTTATAAAACTACTGATAACCTATATTTATGTCTTAAAAGGCAACTCCTCTTTTTCGCACGGCATAACGTTATTATTATGTTTTATTAACAAAAAGTTTAATATTGCGCATTTGAAATATTTGCTTTTGCATTCTAATAACGCACTTATATTTCAGAAGAAGCAGTAGGGTTAATGCATGGCACTTTGTTTAATTGTACGTTAATTGAGTCTTGGTAAACGTTAGAATAATATAAATAAATAATAACTTGTTGAGTGCTATAATGGATATTGTTAAAATAAGTAAAGCCATTATCTTTTTAAAACTGACCAGAAGCTATTTTAACAACAGTGTTATATTTAAAGCTTACTTTCACCAGGTAAATTTAAACAATGATAGATATTATAAAAGCATTACTAAAAGGTAAGTGTAGGTATACATTCCAATACGCAACAGTGTTTTATGATCTATTAAGATAATGATTTATACCTGTTTAAAACCTCAATTGCTCATCATATATTGGCATTTATGGTCGTTATTTCTTAAGCAATAATTTTAAACAGCTTTTTTCAATACTCATTTTGCTTTGACGCCATAAATTGATGAATTTTATTTTGTCGTAAAATTATACTTATAGTTTTCTCATGTTCTGTTATTATTCTTTTATACCGCTTGCGTTCAAACTTAATTTGCGAAATTTTAACGATCTCGAAAATTGACTTTTTACTTTCACGTATTCATAAACAATATAATATATTACACGAAAAAAAGACAGTTTTTGTTCTGAAAGAGAAATTATTTTATCGGGGGCAAAACTACAATTCACGTTGATGGTATACGAAATTCTCAGCAAATGCAGAAAATATGTTTTACAAGATGCAAGTCATTTTATTGATGAACGAATCTGACAACGTATTGTGACTTCTACCTAATTGGATTCGGGCACAAGTAGAGGAGACCCTGCAAAATGAATTAATAGAACCGCGAGGCGAGACGTGCTCACTCCGATGGGGATTACAGGACAAGGACTTCAAAATCGCCACAAAATGTCATTAATTACATCCAAACAACTGACAAGATTAAAAGATTTAGTGTTATTTAAGACAAACCGCTAAAATATTACACTTCGGTTTGGACAGTAGTTTATTATACCGTACGATAATATATCACACTTTAACAAATATCAGTCTCCACACAAAAATTTTAATTTAAAATTTTACCTTTATTTGATTTCCTCAGTCATGTTGTCAGAAGCACAATTGAAAATTGATACTCTATTGCCATTCTAAATTTTAATCCAGTCTACGCTTGTCAAAATCTACTTTACAGTAGATATTTGAATTTGATTTTTCTAGACATTATACATATTGCGACGATTGTTTACCTTTCATCAACTTTCTCCGGGGCATCTTTAAAGCTTAATCATATAATATAAAACGTCGTTAATAAATTTATTGTTAGGTCTTTTTCCAGTAAGGCTTTCGCTATTGTCATTTTTATTTCATTTTTAATATTTCTTGCTTGTTCTGCTTTTTCCATTTGTGCTACGATAAATACTATAGTCATTCGTCACTACGGGTACACATTTATATGGCTTTTCACCAACAGTTTTTTTAAACAGTTTACGCATGCACAAAAGCGGGCCAATATTAGAAGTGACTGCACCGCAGGTTACTGCATGTATTGTCAGAAAGAAGCTTCGAAAAAACAAAGAGAGAAGTTTGCCAAAAACCAAAGAAGACGAAATCATTAGTATCTTTAAACGCTTGGGACTACACCACCTCAACCCAAATATTATAAAATTGACTTTTATAGGGTTCTATGTGAAAGTAGAAAACACGCACAGTAATTAGGCCACTGGTAAATACAGCAAAATTTAAAAAAAACAGAAAGAAGAACTAAGTAAGCTATGGCAAATGGAGACAAGAACAAAGGTGAGAAAAAAAAAGAGATCCATGACGGAATCATCATGATCACAGTGAATGAGTTGGATTCAGGAAACAAGAAGACTACGACATACTGATCTAACAATTTGGTAATACAGTAAATTTCAAGCATTAAAATTCCTCAGAAGAGCACATTACGGACTAACTTAAATTAAATTATTACTGTTTAAAAAAGGAACATTACAGCCAGACTAAACTATTACTAGAATATAAGACAAAATTAAAAACCAATTAGATCAAAATAATTTCTGGAATTCTTTTCCTTCTTCTAAATTTCTTGAAACTTTACTCTTTAGCAAGGGCCCACCAAGAAATTTTCTTGTATCTCGACGCGCAATTATCATTCCGTCGTCAGTGTTGTTTTCTGCATAAGCAGAGACCGTTTTAACAAACCCTCCTCTTCTTCAGTCCAATGAAGATTGTTGTTGCATGGATACGTTGACGTAGTTCAGCTTGTGGTTACAGTATAGTAGGTGGCGTAAATACAGGTGGTGCAAGTAGAAGTTGGTATTGGCCTGATACAGGCGATTGAGTGAGAGGGTAGAATGAATTGAAGACTTTAGTTGGTGCACATCGAGCAACAACAACAACAATGGTCATTATTGATGCAGAAAAGAAAACTGCTAGAGTTGGCATTGGTGACTAGTTGGCACTATAGCGTGGTCGATGTCGAACACAAGTGACCTAACTCGGGATTATACCCGTAGTGAAGAAGAAGACTTTGGAGACGGTAAATCTACTCAGTGTTTGCTAAGCGTAACCCCAGTTGGAGGACGAAAAACATAAAATGCAAAGACGTAGGTGTAGACGTCCTTCGGTCCGCAAGGAGGAGAGAATTTATCACTAATGTAAGTTGAACCCGTGCAGCAACGGGAAATTGGAGTAGTAACACACGAATTTCTTGGTCTTGTCTTGATTAAAAAAGTCTTTAGCTAAAATGCGTTTGTTATACCTAAACTTTCTATTAACGTCACTGTTATAATCAAGTATTGCTATTTTACTATGTTTGCAGCCTAAAATACAAAAAAGTTTTAAGAGTTTTAATCCAAGACAAGAGTCTTGATCGAACAAAAACACGTATGTCAGACTCTACAAATGGAGGAAGGCACGAGAATAGCTAGGCAAAATAAAAACAAGCAGCACTAGTGAACCACCCCAGATATTGCCGATGTAAGCAGTACTTGAGCTCCAGAAAACTGGCAAATATATGTGGTCTTCAGCTGAGGAAGGCATTTTGTTAAATTTCTCGCCAATTATCCGAGTTGCGCTTGTTCTTGAAAATCATTGCCTTTTTGTCTGTAACTTGAAATAAGCAGAGTATGCTTCAAGAAGGAAAGATATTCTGTATTCTTCTTCTTCTCATACTTAGTTTTTCAGGCACCAGAAAGTTCAGATCTGCCACTCGAAAAAGCAAAATCTGCTGTACAAAGCCACCCCACTTTGGTTGCAACAAGCCGTTACTGTTTCAAAATTTAATTTGAAGCTTCACATACTAATTTTTCAGCAGGATAGAATAAGACAAATGTGTAAGATACCTGGTAGGCATCGTTTCTATATTACATCTATGAAAAGTGCCGCAATGGATTTTCCAAGAACGAAAATCTATTACATAAAATACATTATAGTTACAGCATCATATTGAAATTTAATGTGTACTAAAATTTAAAATAACAATGTTATAGTAACGTAACAGTTCTAGGGAATAAAATAAACAACTTCACTGTTTATAAAACGTGACATTCAGAAATGCCTAAATGTAGTTTTAAATTAATTTTACAACAATAAAAATATATTATCGCATCATAATAATATTAGACATTTGGCTGTAAAAAATAAAATGAAAATTTATTAGAGACTGACTTGAATCCATAATCCTGTCACCTTTTATTCTTCATTGTATAAAGTGATAGGTTTTAATGTTATGGACTACATTGTTAATCAAAAGTTATATTATTGCGTAGATGTAATGTATGTTATAAGGAGAAGAAACAAAAGATAAAGAATATGACCTTTACTAATTTCCATTTTTATTGCCTTTACTAAAACTATAGTTTTAAAAGTTGTTTTCATGTGTCATCATTAAACCCACTGAAAATTTTATAACAAATATTTTTATTTACAAAACTGTTGATTTTAAAAAACTGAATACAGTTATAATGTTCTTATTGAACTTTCCGTGTAAACAAATAATCCAAATAAAAGCAAACTTACCTATACTATTAGTCATAGTGTAGTGATAGGTTAAAAGTCACTAATGTAATTAAAGGTGCAATATTTACCATCACATAAACAATTATGAGTAATGCAAATGGTTTAACTTTCAAAAGCACTTTTCAGCTAGTAATATGTTTGTTAACAGTAAATATCAGAAAATCCATTGTTGTGTCATATTTTTACAAGTTTCAAAGTCTTACGTTTTTCTAATTTTGGCTATTTCTATAATATAATTTCTTGCCATTTCTAGGTGTAATTTTTTTCTTTTTCGTCAAGAACTTTCTGGAATTTCTTATTTTTGTATGCTTTCCTACGTCTGTTGCAGAAGATGATATTTCATTTGTTTGCACCTGACTAGCCTGGTTGGTGGTTTTAGTCGTAAGTTGTACGACAACATGAAGCAAACTTGCCCTCTTTCAGAATAGAGTTAATGAAAACCTTAGAAATTCAATGACGACTAGTGACGTAACCTCAGGGGATACTGCTACAGTTTAATTGATTTAAATTGTTAAATTATACAGAATAATACAATCGAACGGTCGCCGCTATTAAGTTAGAATCTGTTCAGAAAATGTTCTTCACGCTTTTTCGTTATCAGCACAGAAAAAAATTGAGAAAATTTTGATATACAACTAAAAGGATAAAAATCTCATCTTATCTAGCGAGTTTCTATTATGAGAAGACAGCAGAATATTATACATACAGGCTGTCACCTGTATCTCAAATATATAGGGCAAATAATAAGTGCAAATGGTACGAACACAAGAAAACAATTGTATTAGTAGGGGGAAACGTACATTCTTCTCTCTCTGTTGCGTCCACTCATGTGTCGGACAGTAACTGACTGAAATTAACATCGCAGATAAAGGCATGCGCTTTCTCCCACTAAAGCATTTTGCTGCAGATCGTACCTTATGGTCGAGATTTCATGTGATAGCCTGTGTAAGCGATAAAAAATAAAATATCAGCTAGGAAATCTGTATATGTGTAAAGCCAATCTCCTGTTTCTTCCGACAAGAAGAATTTCACATCAAGTAACTGGAAATCAAATATTTAATGAACAGTATCCATTTGAATTTGTACTTTATCTAACAAAATAGAATGCGAAATGCCTTATTAGCACGTTCACGATTTTGTCTATGAAATAGCGCCTATTAAAGATCTGACTCTGCAAAATGAAAATCAAGAATTAAATTTTTAGACGATTCTACCACAGCAGGCATTGCATTACGAAATTCATCACACAAGACGTTTGCTTGAAACTTCTGGGTTAACTTAGTCAACTTGCTATATTAGCCACTTACTTCATTAGTCATCACCTTCATTCACCACAACGCTGAGATAGTGCGATAAACCCAACCAATACCAAAATGTGGTACAAAGCAACAACTGCTCTGCAAATCCAAAGGTGGCATTCGAGGCTGCTACTTCTGTATATTCTAATTGTTTTCTTTTTTGTGACTGTACCTTTACATGCGATTAGTAAACTTTGACACATGACGAGAACTATATGCAAGTGGCTACATTTATTCGTATTTATTGCCTTTTGGCAATCCTTATTGGAGACGTCTATCAAGTTAGAACATCACTAGAAGGTACCCCATTTATATTCAACTAACCTTTATCTTTAGAAATTTATCAGCTTTAGCTAGAAGACACCATATTGAATCCGAAAAATCTCAAATTTAAGTTCAAGAGAACACTTCACATCACCATCACGTTATTATCACGTTGGTTGATTTGTTACTTCAAAAATATTAATTAACTTGGAACATGACTAGAAGTGAACTAACCTGCATCTTTAGAAATTTTTATTTTTCTTTTCATCCTGTTTCAGATTCTTGGTTAATCACCATCAAGTCAAAAGCTAGGTGACCATATCAAATTCAAAAAATCGAAAGTTCAGGCTCAGAGAAGACTCTTCATATCGTCATCACGTTACTATCACGTCATTTGATTTGCTACTTCAAAAATATTAATTAACTTGGAACATCACTAGAAGTGAACTAACCTTCATCTTTAGAAATGTTTATTTTTCTTATCATTCTGTTTCAGATTCTTGTCTAACCTACCTTCAGCTTTAGCTTTAGCTAAGTGACCATATATGGAAGATTGAAAATTAAAGTTCAGAAAAAACACTTCACGGGCCATCACGTTGG
This sequence comes from Ignelater luminosus, assembly GCA_011009095.1. Lineage (NCBI taxonomy): Eukaryota > Metazoa > Arthropoda > Insecta > Coleoptera > Elateridae > Ignelater > Ignelater luminosus. Next base: position 76,081 of record VTPC01000560.1, read on the forward strand.
TAAATTCGTTACTTCGAAGGTATTAGTCAATTTGGAACACCACTAGAAGGCAACTAACCTTCATTAGAAATTTTCATTTTTCCTTTCGTTTCAGATTCTTCTCTAACCTATCATAAGATTTAACGAAATGAAAGGCTATGGGATCATATCGAATTCAAAAGATTTAAAATACAAGTTCAGAAAGAATACTTCACGTCATGATCACGTTATCGTCACGTCGCGTCCGGTTGATTCGCTACTTTAAAGATATTAACTAACTGGGAACATCACCAGAAGACAACCTTTACCTTTAGAAACTTCTATTTTGCCACACAGAAAATATTCAATGCACTAAGTTAGCTTAGTTGGAGGCTTGCTTGAAGAAGCAAGTGATATCAAGTATCATTGTAAAAAATAAAACATTATTGTATCAGTTTAACAAATTCTGATTAGCAAGCACCTGGGAAAAATATTTGAGATCGTGCTAAAACAGTATGGCATAGAAACGAGTCCATTAAAGAAATTAAGAAGGACAGCTTACCTTCCAAATGGAAACCTATCTATTAACATTGCTACTCAACTAACTAGATTAATGTTTGCAGAATACATAATTTACATAACGCCTATTATTAGCATAAGTAGCATAAAAATATCTAAAAAAACTAAAAGAGTCTAAAAGAGAAGAATTTAGGTCTTGCAACAAAAGAATGGATACTTCTGACTAATATTAGCATTATAGCAAATGGAAATGGAGCCATAGCCCGTAATGACAATTAGACTGATCAATTCTAATCTTTCATTATGCGAATGTTTTATTTCCATTTGTCTTTTGTTTACTGATTGTCACTAAAAGTTAAAACACACTAAGCATTGATGTAATGATTTTATTTTTCTTCATTCTTTTCAAGCTAACAAGGCGTTACGTATAAATTATGAACTTATGACGAAAAATTTAAAATAGAAACAGTAAAATTTGAGAACACGGAAGTTTATCCTTTTCTTTTACAAAATTCTTTTCTAAAATAATATCTAATAAAGATGTATGTCGCTACTATTTTCAGATTGTAGTTTATCAGCCATTTGGCAACTGCTATAACTTATTTTGATGTTTATATGCTAGAATTTTCAATCAAACACTTAGAGAAGGAATGTCAACATCACACCTAAACATCCTGTAAATGTTGAGTACTTATATTACCCTATAAATCACAATTTTTATTCAAGCGAATTTATACATACTAAATGTATTGGATTTATTTAACGTCTTGAACAATATCATTTGGGAGATAAGTCTATCCAGCCCATTCAACCTATAAAACAGCTCACATAAAGTCAAAATAAAATCTTCCTCGTTTTAATAGTGAAAATTTGTCGTTACTCATCGATTAACGTAAATAAATAACACTCCAATTAAGTCTAATTTGCAGACCAAACCTGAATTTTTGAACCATAACTAATGGAATTATAATACTACTATAACAATAACAGTTAAAAATAGTTTTTACCCCAACTAACGTAAATCTCGTGAACTTTAAACAAAGCTTACTACCTGGGTGTTGACAACACTGACAAAGACCAATAATTTGGTTCTAAGTAACGAATATACATAATGCTATTAGGGTTAAAACCAGCAAGTCTTTTATTTGAAAAAGAGCTTTACGTATAGACTTGAAAAGCACCACGGGGATCCCACACATACTCCTCGGATCATTACACACAGGTGCACAGTGACGCTTTTACCCCCTAACTTTAAATGTCCTACTTCAAATAACACTTTCCCCTATATAGAAGATCATTTGGAGTGAACTTTAGTTGGTAATTAATAATTATCTTCCCTCAAATTGATGTCAAAAACTTGTTGTTAGAAGGTATAAATTTAATGAAGAAAAATATTTTTTTACTGTCAGGTATAGAGATGTTTTCTTCCAAAAATCTTATTCTTTTTTATAAAGAAACTAATTTTTAAAAGTAAGTACTTTTAGACATTACAATTATTTTAGGACTTTTAGGACAATTGAAGTACTTAAGAATTAGCTTAGGTCTTATTCAGGTTTAGAATCTTTTTTGCTAATTAGATACTAGTATAAATCACTTTATAGAGAAAAGGGAGAAATAAATTATATTGAAGAACAAATTAACTATAGCTCATCAGAGTTTCAGATTAATAAGAAAGCAAAATAATCCTCGGTCATCTTAGTGAAGCTTTTTGATACCTTACATCAGATCATGCTACGAACAGTACAGGATCTCGCTAGAAAAGCTAGTCTGGAAAAAAATAGTACTCACACAACATTATCTGGCCAAGACAACCAAGTCACATTCAAAGAGACAAGTCCAACTGCGTTGATGATACTATCAAGAGCTCTTCAAGTAACTTTTTGGAACACGCTTTGAATTGAAAATCACAGTGAAGTCTGATGGAAGAAGTCACTCGTAACTCCAAGAAATTTCAAAACCAAAAGAATAAGAAAAAGATAAAACTTTCAAACTTTTTTTGATAATATTGAGATTGTTTCATTAAAATAAACTTTACACAGAAATCAGATTTTCAAGAAATTTTTGAATTAGCTAAAGTTTAATGTGTCTGTTTAAAACTACAATCAACATTTTCTTCTATATCTCTAACTGGAATAGAACTCACAGTCAGAGAAGAAAACTAGTATTTCAAGTCATCTTGAAGATAAATGCTTTGGCAATTATAAATTAGTTATAAAAAATCTTGATTTTCTCATACGAGTAAAATCTCTTTCAAGAGATCATAAAATTATCGGGTAAGACTGGATGATCAAATGATAATGGCTGATACCGGTAGAGTATAGTGGAGGTTTTTAAAAAAGACGTAAGCTTTCACACCACCACACTAACATATTCTGTGCAAGTCATTATCCTTTCAAAAACGATAATCCAAGATCTGAGACGTTTTCAATTGGCTAACTGGCAGGTGCGACAAAGATCCTACAGCGAGTGGGGACAAGATATTCGTTATATGGGTCTTCGGTTGCTACACCAAGAACTGTTGTGTTTGTTGACCATTCGAAACGGTGACTCAAGATGATAGCAAGTGGTAAACTACCAAAACGAGACAAATTACCAAAAGGTACTAAGGTGATTATTGTTGTTCATGTTATTACTAGTGTGAGTCACTAAAGGTCACAAGCTGTCAACAACCCCTTCCGTTGAGACGTGCATACATTAAGTAATCACCTAAAGTCAAATACAACAGTAAAAAAAATTTGTTCCTGAAAATGTCACTTCTATTGTCTGACACTTTACTCATATAGTCCTATCGTGACTGTCGTAGTTGAGTAGAAAAAATTAAAGTTTCATCGAGTATTATGTCAACTTACTTTGGCTTTATCTATTAGTTAACAACAAAAACTGTAAACAGACTTTCCTTATTAAGTTCATTACAGAAATAGAGAAAGAAATTTCCACTAAATGTCCAAAGGTTTTTTCTGATACAGAAACCTTGAGGATCTCTATAGCACCTTGAAATTTAATAACAATGAGAAAGTGAAGATCCTCGATACTTTTGCACCTCTTTGCGTTGGTCATTTCACCACGGTAATCTCTGATCCTAGTAATTTCTAATGAGCAACGAGTTGTCAACCGTATACCGTTAGTACGAAAATAAAAAGAGGATAAAGAAGATGAAACTGTGGTTATGCCTAAAGCATATGTACGGTGCCAAGTATGTGAACGTAAACTGCACTCTAAACGACATAATCCTCGTGTGCAAAAATTTTATCTTGATTACAAAATGATACAAATTGAGACTAGTATCTCTTAAACTGATCCTTTTGTTTTGGTTTTTACATGTGCAAAAATTTTATCTTTATTACAAAATGATACAAATTGAGACTAGTATCTCTTAAACTGATCCTTTTGTTTTGGTTTTTACATATCTATTTGAATGGATTTTATACCGAATGTATCTTAAGTAAATGAAAACTAAGATAAAATAAAGTTAATACTAAAACACTTCAGTTATAAGACTGATCCATGCTCCTTATAAAGAAAGCGTGTATTCTGATAAATGATTGGTATGGTATTTAATTATTGATGTTTGTATTTATTTTATTTGGAAGATGATTTCACCGGTTTCAAACCAACACTCTTATTAAATATTGTGTTGTCACAATTCCATCTTCAAAGTCTTCCTACTTACTTATAACAGAAGACAAACTTCTAGATAAATGTCCCGTCATTTGTCATAAATGAATTTTAGGTTAATACATTATTAAGTTTTAATAAGTCTGCAATGTCTTGTAAATCAATATGACGGATTACAGTTTGACACCTCACGATCCTGTATTTATTTATTTATAAAAGAATAATTAAGGTAGGTGGGTGTTAGACCATAAAAACGTTATTTCTTTGTTAAAGTTTGCATATTTAAAATCAATTTAAAGAAAAACAATAGAGAATTGATGGCTGTAACAAAACTCAGCATGAATTCTATTAAATATAAAACATCAGCCTAAACCTAAACTAAATAGTTTTTCAGAGTTCAAGGATTTCGAAGATCGAAATAAATTAAATTCAGAAGTCGTCCGTTGACAGGTAAGGTAATGCAAATGCAAGAGATTAGGAAATTAATGCAATCAGTGATGTAACACGGTCACACCTCGCTTAGTACATTAGAGATGGCGATGACATGACACTATGCACTGGTGCACTAGCACTGCGTACGTAGATAATGCTCACGTTACATTACTTGATTAATGATTGTCGATGTGTTATATAACGTTAAGCATTCACCCGCCCCGAATATAATCGCAAACAATGCTTAAAATCAACGAACTAGCTAGTTTCATATCATTTTATAATGTTCGGTTAAATGAGTCGTATATTAACGGATTTTCCTGTGTGAAGAATCATTAATTTTTAATTTTTTTCTTTTTTAACTTTTTAAATGCAATATAGATTCAGAACATTAAAATTTATAAAACGTGCTATTTAATAAAGCGAACTTAATACAAAAAGAGGTGGTGCATGTCTTATCTTAAATAAAAGAACAAAAGTTGACCTATAATCTTGCGTGCTGTAGGTTACATTGTCACATTGTTTACTTCAGAAAAAATAGATTGAAAAATGTATTGATATATTTCACGTTTCACCGCTTTTAAAAAAGTCTATTTTGTTAGCAATACTTCATTGCTGCTTCATACTTCATTGCTGCTTCATACTTCATTGTTTTCTGTTGATCAAATTAAGCAAATACAAATTCAGCCTGCGATCATTTTTCTAAATCTGTATACTAATGATTTTGCTCTTAATTGCTTTTGAGACCAATAGAATGTCATCAAGAGTCAAATAACAAATCATTACAATGGAGCCTGACTAAAAAATATCAATTCAAGGTGACAGCTCTCCTGAAAGAAGAGGTTAGAAGTTTCTCAAACAGGAATTCCACGTAAACTGTGACTCTACTAGTGGTGGTTCGTGAGATTTTTTCGTGATAGGGCTGTAGCTAAAAGAGAATGTAACAAATATTTTAAGTTTCAATAAAATATATGACTAGACTCGAGTAGCGGCTCGTCTATAAAGTCTGTAGGGCCGCAACCCTGCTAGACATGTTGGAGTTAAAAATTGCTTTTTCAGTTTCTTGATCAAATGATGAAATCATCATGTTGTAACATTTTATTCTTTAATGAAATAATATTTATTTTAAAAAATTCACTCTGTCATCTTACTGTCTTTAAGGATTTATTAAAGGATTTTGTAATTTTTGAGAAACTTTTAAGCGTTAAGTGTGCTATTTCAAAAATCCATTGGATACTTCAGGATCTATCTATGTGTGATAAATAATTACTGTAGTGTATTTGGTAAAAAGTGACTAGATTTAGATTCTAGAATTATTATAAATCTTCCAATTCATTACTAGGGGAGCAGCGGGTAGTATGGGCCATTTGTTGTTTCTGTGTTGGTTGACTTCACTGCTCCCGGTCGCTTCACAGTTAATTTTGTTTTAATGAACCTACAAATCGTTGCATCGTGTAGTTTTTGACGACTCCTTGTAGTGCTACAGGTAAGTAAAGAAATATGAAACTAATGCTATTGGGTAGCTTACTTTATTTAGATAAACCTGTGACAATTTTATTTTGCTATCTCTAATCGGGTTTAGTTGTCGCCATGTTGGTCGGGTAGTATGGGCCATATGAGAAAATCCGCCTTTTTATATTTTAGGAGGCCATGGCAAAGTTTAAGAAGCAACCGGAAGGCGAGGGTCAAGGGAAATGGTCTGAGGATGCCACAAAGCTTGCGGTAGCAGCTGTTTTGGAAAACAAAATGTCCGAAAGGGCTGCTTCTAATCATTATCATGTGCCTAGGAGTACGTTGCAAACTTAATTAAAAGCGATTTCAAATAATCAGCTGACGGATATGAAACCACAGATGGGATATTCCAAGGCAACTTTTGAGGATAGATATGAAACTCAATTAATAGCACATATGAAAGATTTGGATTCAAGATTAATGCCTCTATCAAAATCAGAATTTTTAAAGCTAGCAGAAAATTTAAATTTGAGACGCAGATTTAATAAAGGGAGAAGAATGGCTGGTAAAGATTTTTATGAACAGGCATCCAGAATTAAGCTACAGGAAACCGCAGTCAACAAGTTTGATGTGCTGTGTAGGATTCAATAAGCCACAGGTTGAAAGGTTCTTTAACCAACTGCATAACATATTAGACAAGCATTCGTTTCGCCCATCTAGGATTTTCAATGGGGACGAAACGGGAGTTTCATGCGTCCACGAAAATGACATGGTCATTACAACGAAGGGAAAACGCCAAGTTGGAAAAATTACATCTGGGGAGAGGGGGCGTAATGCTACCCTTATGTAATGAACGAACGCTTAATGATTGATGCTCCAGCTGAAAGCATTAGTTTCCCAACTTCTAATGGATGGATGACAAGTAAGGCTTTCTTCAAATGGCTTCAGCATTTCGTTTTGTTTACAAAGCCTTCAGCAGCAGATCCAGTATTGCTCATAGAAGATGTTCATGGCAGCCACAAGGACCTGCACGTCATCATGTATGCACGTGATAACCATGTTCATATGCTAAGTTTTCCACCTCACACAACCCACAAGCTGCAGCCTCTTGACAGATCATACCCAACAAATCCGAACATTTTCGATGATTTGGATTTTATGGGCAGTGAGATAACCAACATAGCACATTAATCACCCCCAGAGACAACTCCTGCAGATGCTGCCGTCACTGCTTCCGAGATTCCTTCAAGAACATTAGTAGCTAACTTTCCAACTTCTTCTTCAAACTCATTAACAGCTGTACCATCCTCTTGTAAACCTGCTGCCATAGTAGCTTCTGGGATTTCTTCAGGATATGATGCAACTTCCTCAAGCACAACAACTTCACCACCCCGTCCATCAACTCCTCAAGACAATTCAGTTTCTGTTCCTTTACTTCCAGGGTTTTCTTTAAATAACTCAACAGCACCAGTCGATATGAATTCACCTAGACCTACCAAAGTCAAGCAACTTACTTTTGCAAGGAGGTGTCTCCTTTGCCCTCCTGCAGTGAAAAGAGGTTGGCAAGTCGAAAGAGGAAGGCAGAGAAAAGTGAAATTCTAACACCAACGCCAATCAAAAACATGTTAATTAAAAAGAAAAATGCAGAACAGGAAAAAGAAGCTGCAAAGCAAGTCAGGAGGCAAATCATGTTTGGTAAGAGACATGAGATGTTGACCAAAACTAAAAACAAGAAAACAAAAGAAACTGAATCAAGACCTAAAGCAGAAGTAAGACAGGAAAGTGATTGATTATGCTAATCCTACGCCAGGTACATCTAAAGGTAGCACAGATGTAGAATGTATTGTTTGTGGTGAACGTTATGAAGAAAACTGAATTCAGTGTAAAACTTGTGAAGGCTGGTCACATGAACTTTGTGCTAACCTTGATGATCCACTCTTTTGCTATTGCGACTATTGTAAATTAAATAACCAATAATTGAAATAATAATAAATGACATAAATGAAAATTCAATTCTGATATTGTACTTTTGTTGTATTTATAACTATCCATTTGTACCCCACAACGATTTTATCTTCTTATTAAATCCTGTGTTTTTTGGTATGGCCCATAATACCCGACATATTTAACTTTATTAAAAATATCGCCATAAAATTTAATTGTCATAAGTATTTTGTTTACTTGAGGAAATATTTTTAAATATAGTCTACATAACAAATAGTAGCTAAAGAAAGGCATGTAATGACAGACAAAAAATATCAAAACTATGAGGATCCTCATCTACCCTCTAAGCTCCAGACACCACAACCAAAAAGATGTTAAATGAAAAATCCCTCAACTGGAATTTTTCTAGTAGAAAAAAAACTTAGGTCAGCTTCTTTGATAGCATGAAATCCATAAAGACCTAACCAAAAAATCTGTGCATAATTTTGTTCATTTGTTGATTTTTGTCAGTACCTCAGTGTTCTCTATAACGATTAACTTGAAAACATTGAAATCAGATCCGATGTATGTAGTACTGTTTCTGTCATATCCAGTTATGGAAATTATTTGCCTCTAGGGTATTTTCAGGAAAGTGCCCAAGCAGCCAAAAAAATCTTGAAATTAATTGGTGGTGATCAGAAATGCTATATGCAAAGCACCAAAATTTTCAGGCTTCTTTCCGGTTTTGGACTTCTTCAAAAATTACCTTCATACCATTCTAATTAGTTGATTTACCTCTCTTGCTTTTTTTATTTTTTAGATCTAAGCAATTGCTTTAAAAGATCTTTGGTATTTGACGCCTATGGCAAAATGTCTTAAGGCGTCTATGGCAAGTTACTTCATTTGTACATATATCTTGATCGAAGAGATAGAAACCATCATGAATACTCAGAAAAACGCACAAAATCTTCCACCTTGCTAGCTAAGTGATATTGAAGTGTATCAATCCTTTCACTTTTGCCTGTTTTCTTTTAGAAGTGAAAGAAAAAAATGTATACTAAAAAATTTCAGGGTAACATAGTACAAGATATCATAAAACAACGGTGGGCATATCTATAACTCATATTGTTTATAGAGAAGATGGGAAAATAAGTGAAACTTCCAGTTTCAAGAAAAATCTCAGTTTACGAATTTAAAGTTCCTGATGTGATCTGTTGTGAAATACCAACACATACAGAAATGTCAGTATATCCTGTTCGTATATTGATATTAGTATTTTTGACAAAAGACTTCTCTAGGTTAACAAAAGCCGTATAGTATTAAGTTCTTCACCCTAATGTCCTCGAACACCCTCGCTAAACCATACCTACTTATCGTTATGATCTATATATACCTGCGCTATTTACTATAGCTAAAATATTAAACGGCAAAGTGCTGGTACCATCATGATACGCTCTTAGTTGTATGATTTTTATAAGCACCCCTGGGCGGGATACTGTATACATTACTCATCAAAGGTGAGTGTTTTTTACTAATAATCTGGAGCGACGGGATACTGACCCCTGCGGATTACTAAGAGCCGAATGCTCTAATGAGGTATAATATCAAAATCTGTGGGAACATATAAACCTGGTTTTTAGCTACCTGTATAATCATCGCATTAAATTATTAATAAAGAACGGTTTAAAGAAATATTAAAAGTAATTTATTAAACTTCCCCCGACACTATTTATTAATTTATTATTATTATTTATTAACTGACCCTCACATTACTTACTTATTCTTACCAATCTTTTCAAACTAATATACCTACACCTGTAAGTAAATCGAAGTCTCGTGTTACCTTCAGGTGTACAAAATCAGAACATGTGGTTCTCCGGAAATAATAAGCAATGCACTATGTGACGCACAACCATTAAGTCTAATTTTATTCACATAACACGACCACGGTTCGTTTGACACAGACTGCGTATCATTCAAACACCTGTGTCAAAATCTATCGCATGGCTAATTTACATTTAACAATTTCAATTTGTGATTTATAGGTAAATTGCTAATGACCCGAATATTCATAGGCAGCGCGCTATGAAAACTATACATACAAGCGTAATTTGAAATCGCAATTAATATTTCAGTGAGAAATTAAAATCTATTTCGTAATCTGTAAACCAGTTTGATATACTTAGCTTTTATTATCGTTAGAGTTTGTAAACAGAAAAATCAACGTCTTTTGATCTCATTGAAAGTTACGTACGTGGGAGAACATGTATTTTGCAATTTAAGGTACAATATGTAAACGAGCAATACAAAGTACCATATGTGAGATACGCGTAACAATACACGCAAAATGCAAATGTATCTGTACAGACGATTTAAATATATGAAAACAGGGGCGGTTGATGTACCAAGCACACGTGTGTGCACGAACCGTGGCGTGGATTTTTCTGATTAAACAAAATATAAGCATATTAAAAGGGCATATGGTCTCTTAGGTCTTGTTACAAGTGCTATAATACAGATAATTTCCAATTAAGTGGTATATGGTGCCTTCTACTCACCATACTAGGAGCTTTTTTATGGACAGAAATATAAAAATGTCAAAATTTATATAAAACATATGCTGTAATAAAAATTTAATTCAAAAACCTAAATCATCATAAAATTCGCTAAAATATGCTACGCTCATCTATAAGGGTTCACTTACCTGATATAAGTGAAGATTTATATTTAGAGTAAAAAGTTTCTTTATAATCATAGTTTTAGAAAATTTCTCATCTTTTTTTGGCAATTCTTGTTAATGTATAGAAATATGTCAAATAATGTCAGAACACAAGCAAGTGATTCTTGATAGAAAGATTTGGCCCAAAACGCATTGAAAGTTCTACATATCAAAAATTCAGAAGCTTGATAAGATTAGGTTTTGATCAAGAAGATAAGATCGTGGTTGACAGTATAGTATTACCTTGAAATAAATTAAACAAAACCTAGAAAAGCAAATCTGTTCAAAAAACATAGAAATTGAAATTACCACAGTTTTAATTTCCCTGATTGCGTTTGGAGGAATATTTTATTTTAGACAACGTCATCATCTTTGTGTTTCTAAACGAACAGAAGATATCGTTCTAATGTTGTGTCAAATCTATCAAGCCATAATGATGTCCAGTAAAATGAGGAGGATGTTTTGGGCAAGTTTCTTACCTGTCTACTTTGACTGAGATCAATGAGATTTATCGACTTTGGTAGGCCAGAACTTTTTGTATCTGATTTGGCCTCTATGGTGAAGAGATTTAGCAAGTTTGAACAATAGTTGCACCAAATAAACACAATACAAGAGAATAGATAAAGATGTAAAATGTCGCTTCTACATGAGTTTTATCTCCCAAAAGTTCTTCTGAACAACTGACTGTCTAAAAGTTGTAAATGATACGCATTCGATTTTGGGTATTCCTGAATCTGCCCATTTTAGTAAAAAAGTTTAATTTAAAGACAGTTAACAGGCACAAATTCTTGATTCACTTAAATCTTTTATCATTGCATACGAAGTCCAGAAGTACCAGCCTGATTTTAGAATTTTCCTTATAACTATATGACGCTTTTGATCTCAATTTTCACTAACTAAAATACTCTCTACAATAACCTGCTTCAATCAATTTAATTTGGGCAAAAAAATCAACTCTCGAAAATTTTTAAAACAGAATCTAGACAGTCACATTTATGCAAACTGGCATTGACATTAAAAAAATAAGTTTATTTTGAAGATTTTTTCTGAAATGATTTATGTCCTAATTTTAGAAAGAAATTTACTATAATCAAACTTATGATCGTCAGTGTCCGTAAGAAGATATTTCATAATATGAAATTCAAAAAGCCTGTTGTTAAAATGATGGTGATGCTTTCCTAAACCTTTTTAGAGTCTCCTAAAAATGGTAACACTTTGAGTCATCAACTTATAGAAAAGTGAATTTGTCATAAACCAATTGCGGTCCTTAAGGGTACTATACAAAATGATTCATAACCACAATAAATAGCAACAGCTTGAAGGCAAAAATAATAATTAAAGTTACCTGCTATTATTTGTCAATAAGTTAATTGCCTTTTCTAAACAAAACGCAAAGAGGATTCATAATTAATAACACATTTATTTTTAGTTCAACAATTTGTCTATTTATTTTTTCCTGGAGAAATAACAAAAAGATAAAATTAATAATTGATTAATCAGTATATTTGACAAAAATTATCAATCAAACATTTAACAAATAATAAATCATCCAATTAATTACTGTATAGTCAGTTGTTTTGTAAATTGTTGACCTACTTAAGCAATTTGATAACCTTTGCTGTTGCAATTTTCTTGTATACTTACCTAAAAAGGAATATTGATAAACTAATCTGCAGTTAACTAGAAATAACTCAAATTCTCTATTAGTAAATTGAAATGAAAACTGCGTCTAGATATTTCAAATAACCATAATTGGTACTGATGACCGGCAACGGCAAAGGCTAAATGGCAACTTCTGTTTGTCTTTCGAGTTCACATGGTTCATGTAAACACTTTTATATTACATGTGTAGACGTAGTAACCGCTGTAAACTTTTTCAAAAATAACATAAAGTGTTCCATTTGGACAATTATCTTAAGTCTCCTTCTCTGATAAAACTGTTAGATTCTGTGAAGATTTCTGTTACCAATCACAAAAAACTCTTTCTCAGTGTACTGGGTAGCTTTGAAGAGATTTCGGAAAATTTAGTTTCTTTCACAATGAAGTTTACAAGCTCAAGATAATCATAATCAGTTGTTGGCCGATGGTAAACGTTATTATATTAGGATTCGACAAATTCCATAGAAATTCCAAATGTACCCCCCCCCCCCCCCCCAACAACCCAAAAAGGATCAGATAGTAGTGTTTAAGTTTCTTAATCTTTTTTTATTACCTTTACAAACAAGCAACTTTTCAAAATAATGTAAAACACTCAATTGCTCAATTGCGTGTAAAAGGCGAATCAGAATTTCAGATAAAACGCACTGCAACCTAAAACGAAAATCAAAATCATTTCTGATTTTCTTATAGCAGTTATTCGTTGTGGATAGAAGCAAACAAGGAGTGCCTTTCTGGTAGATTACAAACATTTTGATATATGTATAGTCTACAATTAAATCTCCCACGAAAGAAGAAAGTACTCATTCAAATATAGTTGCAAAAGGCAAGTTCTGTATACAAACAAAAAAACAGGCTCGGGTCTTAGGTGGCATGATATTGGAAACATTCATATGTCAGCAAATATTAATTTTGTATGGGGTTTACACAAGCACGACAATCCAAAAATATAATTTGAAGAAGTTTAACCCTAAGACCAGAAAATAGTATAACAGGGAAAAAGTATCCTTGTGGAAGATATTGGTAGTACAACGAATTCGTACTATGGCGGACGCTTTTGATATGAGCTGTGAATTTGTAATAAAACTTTTACTTGTTTTGTAAACACTGTAAAAACGCACTACTGACAGATCCTAACAACTTGAAACACTCCACCGGTCAAAGAAGACTTAATGTAGGTCATTTAGAAAACGGTAGTTCCTCATGCCAAAACTTATTTCTCCAACCGGATCTTAAGGCAAAAACAGACTATAATAATTTTAATGGATAGTAACTGCTAATTAAAGTTATACCATCCACAAATGTCTTATGTTAAGTCTGACGTGCGTTAGTATCGAAACCAAGATGTTTTAGAGATGGTTCAAAATATTTTTGCTTTAGAACTCACCAGAGAAGAAGAATGATAAGTAAAAATCAATAATTCCTTAAATTTAAGTATTAGACAAAACGGAATTGTAGAATTCCCATAAACATCTCGAATTGGACAGTATTGTTGAATAAGGTACATGGTCAAAATTCATAAGAAATTTGACTTGATAGCAGTTAAGACAATTTTTTCTACGCGAATAGCTATTTAACTTCACCAAACGTCACCAAATATAAGTGCTAGAGGTAGACTATGTGAAAAGTATCAATCAATATCAATGTTCGATTGTTATATGCCCATACTGTACATAGAGCGCAGCGCAGTCAGTTTTTTACATTGTGTTTTTTGTGCTATTTACAGTTTTTTGGTAATCATCTCATAAATGTAATTGAGCAATTATTTTGATCTCAATTAGATTCTGTAATTTTTAAATTTGATTTACGTCGTATAATAACATGAAGACATAAAACGTTCTCTTCGCATATAATAGACAGACAGTCCTCTAATTTTAAAGTAGCTGAGAACATTTTAAAACCAAATAAAATAAATCTAATTTGTCTCGGCAAAAAAAGTTTTAAAACAGTCATGAAAACATGATTAGCTCCTATAAAATCATAAAACTTCTAATGAGTGAAACTTCCTGTGCGATTAATATAAATCATTTTCATCTCTTTCTTGTGTTAATGTATTGTAATTAGAAATAGGATTTTTATGCATTTAAGTATTCTTGATTTAGTAATATAATTCTGTTGAAGGTTACATTTTTGATATAGTACCTTAAGACGAATGAATCGTGAACACATAAATCTTAATAATGTCAGTAATAAAAGATAAACCGCACGAATGACTTATTTGAGGTTAGGTAAATTTATCGTGCAAGACGATTTGAAATACAATACATATAATTACTATCAGATCATATACTAAAGTGCATACATGTACGGCTTAATTAGTGAAAGTGACTTGATTCGTCAAATTTGCATATGTCATTGCAAAACTATTTCTGTCCAAGTATTATTGTGCTTTATGTGTATAGGCAGGCACGGCATAATTATTATCAAGAGAAAAAGTGTATCAGACTATGGAATGAAAATTGTCGATTGGAGTAGGGAATGGTTACTATGAAGAACTAGAACCTAACAAGAATTATATTAGAAACTACTTTAAAATCCAAAAAGAAAACATAGACACTTGGAAAAATATATTTGTTACTTGATTAACAAGAACAATACACTGAAAGGTTGTCAAAATTGCATAAAACAAAAACTAGAATTATGGTCTCTTTTGGTAAAAAAAGCTCATGGTGTAGGCTGCAATTAAAAGAAGAAATCGATCATTTTTGTAGCGTCTTTAGTTTTGGAATTCAAGAAGCAAATACGTATTGAACTGTAGGATTTGTGGAACTTGAATGTAATATAGTAGTGCTTACTATATTGATAAAGTAGGTAACTAGTATATTTTGCCTGACGTTAAGTTTTCTGGACTTGCACCAAGTGTCTTGGACATGCACCAAAAAGACACTTACATTACGTATTGCTATCTATTCCAGCTACAAGGCTCTATTACAATTTGAAACCATCTTTGTTTAGATTTTCCAGTTCTTCAGCTGACAAAAAAATTTTCTTTTCGTGTTACCCTGGACTTTTTCTATTCAAACAGATTTTGATCAGATTTGTTTATCATTAATACTATTAGATGTTTGTTCTTTAGGTGCAAGTAGTGGCAAACTGATATGTTTAAAATGTGTAACCATGAAGATCTACAAACTGTAACACATGCAATAGAAATGCCAACGAAAAATCTTGTTCAATTCGTCTAGTAAACTTTTTCGATTAGAATGAATTTTGACCAACGTGACTACGTGACCTTTTTTGATTCTAAATAATTTTGATCCATTTTTCTCAAGACATACAGACATAAAACTTCTTTGTAGTTTTTGAGATTGTAACATACGAAAAAAATGTTTTGCAAGATTTTTCCTTTGGAATTTTCTAATTCAGACAAACATTGATCTTTATGTATCAGTACTGTTTTAATGTTTGTTCTGGTAAAATTCTAAATTGGAACAGATGAGGCATAGAGTCAAAAAGCGTTTTGCTCAATTTCTCGTCTATCGAACAGGACTGCCAAAGAATATTTAGAATTTTCAAATTCAAAAGAATTTTGACCAATTTCTCATGGTTCTTTGTTTATTGACACTGCTTTTATATTCTGGCAAGGTCTCAAACTTCCTTTCCTTATTATTTTTTTTTTACTAATTGATACTACTCCAACACCTACATGTTTTAACAAAGGCAGTTATTTATTTATTTATTTATTTATTCATTTATTTTATTTATTGTTTTTGCCATTTCATTTTTATTTGTTATTCTTTTTCTATTTATTTTTATTATTTTTATTTTTTTTGTATTGCTTGGCTCTTTTTGTTTTATTATAGATAAATAAGAGCTGGATGCTGCTGTTGCAAACTATACCACGTGTAATGAATTTTTTGATCTTGATTTTTACCTCACTTTAAAATGAATATCTGATGATCCAAGCAGATTTTTCAAGCAGATTTATCGATATGTTCATTATAGAACATTCTAGACTTAACACATGGAGAAAGAGTCTTAAAGAACATTTTACTCGATTCTTTTCATATGTTGGCCTATTAGAAGGAATTTAACTAACTCCATAACGGATAATCTCCATTAGACTTTATTTGTTTATTGATACTGTTCTCATGTTTGGAAAGTTACGAAGAGTAAAAACAATCTTAAAAATGTCCAGTTTAAACACTTTCCACGTAAACTATCTGAAGTTGTTCGAGTCAGTACTGCTAGTAAACAAACAATTTATTGTATTGCTTATTTATATATTGTCAGTCCAATTTATAGAGTACATTCCGGTACGTGCGGATGTGAATATGCAGATTTTTTTTAAATTTATCTGAATGCGACAACGTTCGGTATCTGTTGGTTTTCAACTTTATCAATAATTCTTTCTATTTCTTCTTACGACATAAATACATAGAAATAAGAAGTTGATAAATAAATATCGAGCACTTAATTATCAAGGTTTTTTCGATCTGGACAAAACTCATATGAGAAAAGGTCAGGATTCCACAACTACATTAGATAATTACAAAATTGTTCCCTTATAAAAAATAATTTTCTAAAAATATTCTCTCGATACCTTTATGCTTTCGTTGCATACAAATCCGTTTTTCAAGTATAAATAAGACATTCTTAAGTAACGGTTATTCATTCTTTTTTTGTTGTTCGCTACTGAAATACCTCCTGACATATCAATATAACCAGGAACGTACATAATATAAAGTGGATTTTATTCATAAAGCCCTTGTGACCGTCACTGCTTCCTGGTAGATAGATGAACTATTGGTCGTCACCATGAATCCCGCTTGTTTATTGAGTGATAAACCTTCTCGATGCCTCATTACGTTCTCCGCGAACTTATTTTACGAGTGCGGAACCCTGTGGAACCCCGGCCGGTCATGTAATAGTCTGATTGCACTGATGTGCCCTGTTTTTCATGATTCGCAATTACGGCAAACGACAGATCATTTGAATACTGACACTTGAGGGTTATATGGGCCTTTTATACCTTTAGTTTAAATTAAGGGGGCTGTTTTTTAAACGATCTCCCCCGCTTTACTAGCGACACAAATTAAATTGGTTAAATTACTACTTTTTACTACTAACAAAGAGTTTCAGTTTCCTTCCGTTCTGTACCATAAATTTTTTCTTTCATTCCTAAATGAGGAATTTTTACTTTCTGTTGAAAAAATTAATTTAACTTTAGCAAGTGAAGTAAAAGGAAACTAATTTTAATTAAATTTAAAATTAAGATGTTGTTCGAATTTTGATGACAAGATTTTTGGTGGACTGATTTGGTTAAAAATCTGTAAAATGCACGACAAAATTTTATGTGCCTGATTTAAATTTGAAATGTGATGAAACCGTCAGGAGCAGTTCGCGAATGCAATGCAATAAAAAGCAGGCCCTATTTAATCATGTGTTTTGATCTTCCTTGTTCAAAAGTAATTTGTGCAAATTGCGCACGTAATTCCGGGGAAACTCCTTTATAGAAACTAATTGTTTTATGAATTATCCGATTCGATGCAATTAGGTAATCGGCGTTGCATACATATGTCGGGAGTATTTTATGACAAAGTTGAGGGATAAATTTGAGTAAATGATAGTAATATGACCTGAAATAAGAATAGCATATGTTGACATATCGAATTAGTAGTTGAATTACCAATACAATATATCGGTAGTATGTTTACCCAACGGGCCTCCCTCTTACGCAAAGGTAGGGGAGATATAACCTAACCCTCTAAACGTTCGTCTGATACAGTAAAAGTGCTTAAATACATATTTAAGTTTATGGATTGAACCGAGCAGTTTTATTTTAAGGGATGTAATTTTTAAATTTTACGATTCACCTCCCCTTAATTTTACTACGTTTATTTTTATATGTTCCTACAGAAAGATTTATGTCCGAGAAGATTAGAGACACAAAAATTTAATGACTATCACGTTTTAATTGATGTTTGATTAGATTAAAAAACTAGAAGCAATAAAAAGAAAGCGAAACAATGATTATTGACGTTGTTATTAGTTGCGGGAAAATTTTTTGATTTATTAAAACAAAAACGCAAAAATTAAGAGCAACAAACCGGAGTAATTATAATAATTATGTGTCACGACAAACGACCGCATAAAACACAAATACATACACACGTACAACATTTAAAGCGGCTCCATACTATTGTTTACAATTATAGAGTGCACGGTTGGACAAGCACAGTTCTAGGCGTATTGTTCAACAACAGTTGCTGCAATTAGGACAAGTGGACTTCGAAAGATCATGCGGACAAACATAGGGTAGCATCTAGCAATTATTATAAGGCAAACCAATGAATTACAAAAGTAAAGAAAGATGTACTTGTGCGTTTGCAATTTAAATTTAAACAAACAAACGTTTTCTTTTCTTAATAAAACCAATCATTGAAAATCGAGGTTATGATTATCGAAATTGAAATACCTTGATATAAAATTAAATTAAGAAGCATTTCGTTGCATGTCATTCCGTTACTAATTTAAACATCAATGATTGTTACTCATCAAGTTATTGTAACCATAATTAACTTCTAATAAAATAACCAATTCAAATAGTCGATATAATTATAATGTCATAACATTCTACCTATTATTTATCTTACTACTACTTAAATGCTGATGAGTTTAGAATATTAAGGTGTATCAAACAGCAAAAGAATAAATAATTGCAAGAAGACACCTTTGTTTAATGGTAGAATCAAAATGAAAATTTCATTATGAAAGATGAAAATCACTTGATATTTTAGTTGTTTAATTGCTAACACTTGTAAGGAATGTGATAACTAGTCATAATGTCTTAATTAAGCGCCTTTCTTTTATTTACAGTTCCATGACATTTTATAAAATACGTACAACAAAACTTTTGAATAAAATCAGTATTTACAGTTGTTTTCTAATCTCTAATTGATTGATAATTCTTAATTTACAGAAAATGATGTTAACAAACCCAAAAATAATTGATACCTATAAGATTACCTTATTTTTCCTGCAACCAAGAATGGCCTATTGTACGTTCAGATCTTTCAGTCAAGAAGTGCAGTATCGCATTGAGGGATACGATAGTATTCGAGTTTTATAGGAACAGGGCACTAAAGTGTCTAGTATGCTTTGCTATGCAAGTATACCTAAGATGTATTGGGACGTTTCGTTCTTCATGCCACACAATTTGAAACAGTGCCTTTGTTCATATTGCAAAGATGGTTTAGTTGTTTCTTCCTAAAATCCGAGATTAACAAAACGCGAAAGAATGCAATTATCTTTCTGTTGAATTTCGAACAATCTAACCTAACTTCTGTATTACTGATTTGTAAATTCCAGCTGTTTGATTAAATATTTACAGTTTCTTTCTGTCTTGATTCCCCTAAATCGTCTCTTACCTATTCAATTCGTTTATAAATTAATTATTCATAAATTTAAATTTCAGGTTATGTTACATCATTTAAATTCTGGTTGATTTCAGAGTAGATTTCTGAGGACTGTTGCATATCACACTAATTTTTTGTCGAGAAATTTAGCGTTACTTTTAAATTTCACATTATTTGGGCAATCATCAATATCGTCAGAGTAGTACTAGTAGTTGAGAAGACTAAAACCCAGCAAACAAGCCATTCCCTCAATCTATTATTTTTTCCTCTGTTCTCTATCCGAACCTACCTGATTCCCGTACGAAAGCGAGCATGTCAGTCCAGGCTGGAAAGCTCAACTCCTCCCTTATTAGGGTAATGACCTGAAAGATCTTAAACCTCAGCCTCTCGTAACCCTCACATTCTTCCAAAAACTGGAAAGACGTTTCATCGCCATTCTCACATTAGGGCATGTTGAGTCTTTTTCTACACCTATGAGTGATAGGTGCCCTCTTTTGGATTCCAATTAAAAGGCTTGGGGTTCTCCGGCTCTTGCCTATAAGCCAGTCTAACTTTGACAAGTTAATCCGGTGATATGGTCTTTTGCCTGGCGATAGCCAGTGCTACTTATCCAGCTTACCTTTTGAGTCTCGTAAGTCTGTGCGTTCAGAGCTAACGAGTTCTGTTGCCTTGATATTCCTAGAAAAGGTTCTGGTCTTAAGTAGGTGTCTTGGGCTCCGAGTGTGGTGAGTTCATCTGTCTTCTCGTTGCCGTGGATCCCGCTATGCGTAGTAACCCAGACGGGGTTAACCTCTTTTGTTGCGACAAGTTCTTCCACAGTGTCTTCGCACCTCTCTTGTTTTAGTACCTCCTAACTGTCAGAGCAGATAAGTATCTTTTGTTCCATCATTCTCGCATCTTCCCTATATGCTACCAATACAATAGTATAAACTTTAGCCTGAAAAACCATGGTGTGCTTTCTCCTAGAGCAGTTTTAAAGCTTCTTACTTCCAGTGCAGACTTCATCCAGCTAACCAATGTGGGTATCACACCCATGGTTTGGAATGCTTCGATATTGTCAGTGCAGAAATCATTTTCCTTAATCTTCGAGTTTTCTAATATGATATAATATATTCATAAATATTCGCACAATATTAAGTACAAGCATTTGCCTAACTAGATTGTAGATCTTTCTACAAGTTTCTTCTTTGTAAGAGATATAATGGCATTAAAAGTCAGAGTACCGAAGTAATTTTGTTTCGAACATCAACTGCAGAATTTGGGATTCATAATAAATATTGAAGCATTGAAAATTGTTTCAAAGCTTTCAGGACATACGTTATTAATCACCTAATGTAGTTTCTTTGTCATTCTGCTCCACCTTGCACAAACGCTTGGAACTGCTCTGATTATGAATTTTGTATTTGAAGTAGATTTATAGAGATCTTGAATAGGTGGTTTTTATTGAGATCCAAAAATCTTAACAATAGGAAATACTCTAGAAACTATTTGTTTTTGGGATCCAAATGCCTCAGACTTCTAAGTGAAAGTTTCGTAATTAAAGCGCAGGAAAGTAAACAGTAATAAAGCCAAACTTACCAGTGCATCATCTTCGATGCTATTGTTGAGATGTTTCTAAAAACAAGAATGCAACTGTGTTTGTTAATAGTAACAACACATAACAACAACTTTGATCCCTTTTGCAAAACACAAGTGAAATTTAGACATAAGCAATGATATTAGTCATTAGGAAAAATTTCTTTTTATTTATCGTTTCTTATGTTGCCTCTTTTTAATCAAAAGTATTGTAGAGTCTAAGCTGTCTATGCGCAATTTGCACTTTGCTGGATGATTTGGGCGTTTCCTAATTGCTTTTTGCATTGGAGATTGTTTTCGAATGTAATATAAAGTTTCAAATATTTCATACTTTCAATCTGTGTACTCCTTTGAATAGATCCGAGTTTACTAGATGCCGTGGTTACTCTACCATAGGAAAAGAAAACTGACAACAATGTTAGGCTTATTCAAGGATGCAGAATAGTGACAAAGCAAAGTGATGCGGTGCTTGTCAAAAACGGAAAAAGTTAATTTCAAATCTGATCACCAA
>VTPC01000560.1:98171-162254 GCA_011009095.1 Ignelater luminosus
AAGTAAAAATTTGTTTGGCTTATTGACCAAAAACTTATTGCATACCCTCGTATACAAACAAATTTAATTTAGAGACGTGTTATTGCTTATTTCGTTCGAATTCGTTTTATGTCATAAAATATTTTATTGTTTAACATCGAAAATTTATGCCTAGACAAATTTTACATTCATAAATTGCCCATAAAATTCTGTATTTGATTATAAAGAATGTTTACACCTGGGTTTATACTATATGTACAAGGAGGGGCATTACATTATTGTGATATTAAACGTGAATATAACTAGTTTGTTTAGCTTAAGTATTTCAAAATGCGCTAACTCTTTAATAATATTAAACGTGTTTAGCGTCTCGTATATTTATTTCTTGAAGCCCGTACACATAAAGACGATATTTTAGTCTTATGAATAATGCATTGTGGGGGCACGCGCTTACAAATCTAGTTGGAAAGAAATTCAGTAAAATGGAACCAGAAACAAATGGCGAGTAATGACAGCTAGATCAATTTAATCGTCGTTTATTAAAATCTAAGTTATGAATAGGCTTGTCAAGAATTGTAAATCAGATGAAGTTTATTGCTAATTACACTGAAATAAATCATTTTATTGCTCAATCTTTACAGTATTCTGTTTTATTTCATTCGTTTGGATATCATTCGACACAGTGATCTGCTTAGGATAATTCCTATGCAAAATGCATAATAGGATAAAAACGTTTGCATTAAATTCACATTAGCTAGATGCCAGTAAATCCTATTAATTCTATGAAATTCATTATTAATAATAATTTATCCAGTTAAATTAATATACATAACCCAGCTGCATTGCAAGTGTAACATCATCTAAGTTTCACTAGATTTTAATTAAAAAAATCAATCTAACTACAAATCCAGATTTGTTTTGTTGTACACTAATTGCATCTAATTATATATAATCGCTAGATCACTTTATTGGTCTCATTGTTCATTATATCAAAATTGTATCTAATGAGATGATTCTCTAGTTCGATTGAACAATAGAATTTAAAACACAGACGTAATTCTTTGTATAAAAGGTGAAAGAAATGCTAACACAAAGGACTATTCTTTGAAATATAAAAAGTCGTGAGCAACCACATCCTTAATTTGAAATTTTGTGGTCGTTCAAGGTATTTTTGATAATAAGCAAAGCACTGCAAAAATGATCAACTTTAATTCATTCTTTGTTAATTAGCTTTTGTTTTGATACTATAAACGCAAAATAAAATAATTTGTAAGAATTGTGTCAATTTTCTCATGTTAAAAATCTCAGAGAGATCTTTACTTTCATTTTAACAACAAAATTTTTATTATTTAGTTATTTTTTTGCCGTGTCAACTACCTATCAAATCTTTCCTTTTTTTCAGTACTATTGCGCTCCCCACCTGCAAGGTTATATTGTATTCCGACGAATTTATATTTTCATAGTCCATAACTGAGGCAAGACTCGATCTGGCTTACGATAGACTGCAATAAAAACTGACCCTTTTGATCTTGAATTCGATAATATCCACTAGCCAAGATTAACATTATCAATAAATTCACCCATCAATTTCAACATGCCCACATCCATCAAAAGCAACATTGTAATTATTTCCAATAATCGAACTAAACACATCATATCAGGTTCTGAGTCTGTATTATAACATCAATTGTGTGCTAGACTTTTGGGTTGCCCGGGTCGTTTGGGACCCTCGGTTCTGTCGAGTTTGTCGAGCTGTTTGGGCCTATCGAGCCGTTATTTTTGTACTGATTCAAAGAGGACCAAACCAAGATCTTTTTCCTACTGACTCAGACGGACAATTTTCGTACTGAGCCGTACCGAAGGATTTTCATACTGACTCGGACAGGCATTATTTTCGTAGTGACCGGAGTAACATTATTTCCATATTAACCAAAGCGGAGAATTTCCATACTGCACTAGTCCGAGATCTTTTTCGTCCTGACTCAGACAGGAATAATTTTTGTACTGACCCGGATAAGCATTATTTTCATACTAAAATGAAAAGAAAAATTTCCATACTACACCCTAAAAGGGTTTCTTGATCGTGTCTCTGGTGTAGGTCAGGCTGGGCCTCAGATTAAAAATATATCAGGCTTTTCCTGAAAAACAGAAAATCTGGAAAAGTCAGGGAAGAAGTTAAATAGACAAGAAGTCATGAAAATGTAATGGAATTAGAGAAATATAAATAAAAGTCAGAGAATTTAATGATCTTGTCTCGAATTTTTAATAAGAGCAAAAATATTGGCGTCGCCAACAGGGCCAGCTCAAAACGTTAAGTGTCCAGAGCCCGAGAGAGATCCCCCATGTCTGTTTCGGAGCTCCCGAGAGGATCTCCATGGGGTCTACGAAGACGCAAAAACAATCTTTGCTTAAGACCGCTGACATGATTTGAGTCAGCCATGGTCGCCAATAAAAACGAAGGTGGTTTTTGCTAAATTTTAATTTTCTAAATCAAAATTGAAATAAAGGGCCATTGGCGAAAACCATAAACCAACAAATGGCTCTATGGCGAAAAAGAGGCGAGCAACAGCTCCAATTCACCGTTGCCACAGCTCGCAATACATTCCCAGATGTGAGGATTTTACAACTTTTTGTATCCTTCTGATTGGTTCTGACGACGTTCTTCACTGTTATCGCAACAATTCACCTTTGTTTTGATTTTTTAATACAGGTCGCAACAATCGTGTTTTTCCAATAACTACTATATTTTTATTTGGACGATGGAATCAATTACTTTAAAAACTGTACGATGAATATTGCAGCTAACTTAAAATCATTGCTTTCGAAGAATTTTTTTGACGATGACATTACAGTAGTTAACCACTTTGTACATCGTTATGAGACTTATAACGTTCTCACAAACAAACAAAATAAAAGCATGAACTCTTCAGAGAAATTTCATGAAAATCCTGAAAAAGTCAGAAAATTTGATTTGGAATATAGAATCGGGCTTGTCGAGCCTGTCGGGCCCTTAAGGTCTGTCGGGTTCTTCGGGTCTTTAGGGCCTGTCGGCTCATTCGGGCTTTTCGAACCGATCAAGAAGTTACCGGGTTCTTTTTGGGCCGCGTCAAGTTCATCCCCAGTCAGTCCTGGAAATTTTCACTCATGCAGGACTCTTGACAAAAAGTTGATTTACCTATTCCAACAGAGATTCTCACCCCACAACACAAAAGCTGCAGGCTTCAGCAGGCTGAAAAGTAGTTATAAATTGCTCCTAGAGCCACTGCTTCTTTTAGGGAAGAAGTAATCGACAATGAAGATGATGATGGATTCTAGCTGGATTGACGCTCATGATCTTAACATGATATGACTTGTAGAAACAATACATTAGAAATGAGGTCATTCACCGATTTTGCAAGTTGAAGCTGGAAATTTTTAATTATTTGGTCGCGCGAAACACGCTAGAGGAATTACCGTACTGAATTAAACAAATCAGGCAAAATTGAAATTGTATGGACATAGATTCGATCACTTCAGACCAATCAGATTTGACTGAAACAATCAACTAGAATATACAGAGCATAGAGCTTTTTAGGCACTAACAGAAAATTGCGTAAAGAAAAACACAAAAACCTTAAAGATGCTTCTCTGAGGAGGCATCTCATATTATTGAAAATTTGTTATGTCCGTAGAAGAACTTATTACTTTGCTCAATTGTTTCTAAAAAAAATTAAATTCATATTATGAACGGGGCACATTTTTCCTGAAAAAATTGAGTTTGCCTTTTGATTGGAAAAAAGCATAGTAGACGTAACTCCTCTCTTTAGATAAAGTCCCTTTAGGTATTATATATGTTATATATATATTTGTCTACATATGAGGAGATTATTTCGAACCAATAAATATATTTTAGCATTTTGGTTATTACTGAATAATTAGAAAATTTAAAAATAACTTCGGTGTAGAATTGTATGAATTTCCTGCATTAACCCTTTTATATGCAGCCTGTTATCGGGTGCTCATTGTATAAGCCCGGTTTTAATCGCGGTTAATTACACAAAATGCAACTGTACTGTAGTCATTTAGTGGCATCAACGCCACACGTATTATTACATAGCATAATAGATAACAGATCCAGGTGTTGTATCACAAGGCGACGTAATAATTTTGTCTGACAACAATAAATCATGAACAAATCACAATAGCCAGTAGATAATAAAGCTTTATTCAATTTCGTTGGACAATACCGCACTAGCGTAACAAACTACAACCTTGCTGCCCTTAAAAACTTTTGATGCCACCCTAAAAAGTTCACCCCGACTCTACTATGTTTTTTTCTATGGAATTGCAGTACACATCAGCAAAAAAAAATTATAAAGCATGAATTAATGATGATGCATATGTTTTGTTATATATTTTACACTTCAGTAAGTCAGAGACTGGGAGAATTCACTTTTAGATATACATAGTTAACAGTTCATTCAGGTTTATCATAACTGTAATGATAGTTTTTTTTAGTTAGTCGGTAGTATTTGAAATCTATCACTTACATGTTTTTTAGAAAGGTAATGAGAAGGATATTATAGAAATCTACTTTTTGTTTTTGATTTATATCTTTTTATCTAAAGATATGGTTTTTTATTTTAATATACAGTACCGGTCATAGGTATGTGTACTTGTCTAAGATACTACGATTTTAAAATTAAAATTGTTTTACTAACAATAAGAAATTGTTGGTTAGTTTATTATTTGTTGATTTACAATATCAATAGCTTTAAGCTCCTATAAGTTTCTCTTTTAAGCTTCTCGACACCGTGTGCTTAACATTTTGTATACGTATATTTTAAATTATTATTTATTGTTGGGTGCCTTGTGTAAATTAAAATGTTAAAAGATCTCAAAATAAATGTTTGCAGATAAAATTAATTTGATTATAATAAGCTCTGCTAAAAGGTATCCTAAGAAAAAATTAAGGAAATTGTTAATAAAATTATTTTTCTTTTTGTTTAGAAAGTAAAAAATAATTATGTTAATGTAACTACAAAATTCATTAATCTAATTGTAAGTTGCAATCTCTGGCAGTCTTACAGGTGTTGCAAGTGCTGCATTTGTACACGTCATCAAAATTGTGCATGGAGTTTATTTGTATCGCTTTTTATACTTCAAGTGATTCATGAAATGTAAATAAGAAAAATTCACAATCATTTTCTACCATTTCAGGATACCAAATAAAACCCATACTACGATTATTTTTACGGTCTCCATGTCAAGTTCACTATCCCATCCAGATTCTTCAGAAAATAACCATAACTTTCATTCACTTATAACAGTCTTTGGTTTCTTCTTTATTGAATATTAATAAAATTGAATTTTGTTTAGTTTTGGATTTACCGTACTTCGTGGTAATCATAAATGTTATCTTGCCCTAAATGCGGATTTTACTGTTATTCTTCAATAAACCTTGCGCACAAATTTTTGCTCCTTAAAGTTTATTGCCTTTTGCCTTCTACCCACCAGATAAGTCTCTATTTTTGTCAAATATCAGTTCATACACCATGACAATAGTCTTTTAGCGAGGGCACGTTGTTGAATCAAACTCAGCTTTATCTTTTCTCAACTTCCATAACCAAAGCTAGTGAACTACTGCTAGCATGAGTAAGCCTTTCTCTTCTGAGTCAATTCATTAAATAGTTATGGTGGCTCAAGACGACATCAGATTACCACAGTTTCTTTAATAGTTACTTGCGGAACTACCATAGAATAGGTTTTTTCATCTTACCAGTAGAGTTATTTTAACAAGTAGTAAGTCATCTAGTTTTGATAATCCTCCTCAGTTAATATTCGCCCAAATTGGAAAAATCTTGACGTGACTTGTTGCAAATTAGAACTCGCTTGTTCTTTTTCTCTGAAATTAATGTGTGCAGAGCAAAATTACATGTTGCTTAACTTCTCAATTTTGCAACAGTCTCTGCTTAGGAAAGGCTTGAACACTTGGAAATGTATGTGGAGATAACCTACAAACACTTGTACTACTTGGATTTTCTAACATAACTCTTCTCAAAACCTTCGAATCATTACATAAATATCGACTAGATTATTTCAGGAGATTTCAGAGGTGAATTCGAAAAATCGTTCTGCTTTGGAGTAGTTGCAATTTTTAAACAAACAATTTCATACTCAACAATTTTTTCAAAATTTCCTTTAAACCTTGTCTAACTGTTTCTTTTTACAACCCCTCCACCCAGTATCTCCATTATTAGTTAATATTGCTGTATTGCTCGTAAATGTTACTTTGATACATACTGAACATTGCTTTGGCATCAACGTATTGATTAGCATTGATTACCATTCTAAAATCTGACTCATCCACAATGAAGGATCAGACCAAAAATAGTGATTTACTCTGTACGTGTAGATCTTCTTAGTCAATACAAGAAATCGTAAGCTATTGTTTGGTATAGGTTTTGTAATATTTAATTACTAAACAAACAGGTAAATCCGCCTCTCGAACGAAATTCCAGAAAATTCTTGATTTTCGAAGATTATTTTTATTGAAATATAAGACCTCAGACATAATGTCGCCCTTCTTTTGGTTTTTTATTTCTTTGATCCTGAAGACTGTGTTTTTTTTATGACAACATCCCAGATACTTTTGTAGAAGATTTAATGAGCTATCCTACAGACTCGTAAAGAAAGCCACCCCTGTGCTCAATGTCTACGAAATATCCTCTGTTTGGTGCTTATTTGTTGAGCTCATCCTCTTCACCTCTATCAGATCTCTTCAGTTCTCCTCCTAATGTCTCTTCCATCGCATCTTTTTTATTTGATACTTTCAATTTCTTCTTTTTTGTTTGCCTCCTGGTTTCTCATTTCTTGCAGAACGTTAAAAAGTGTCATTTATTGTCTTTACATCTAGTTGTTTCCTGAGGTATCAAATTCAATACTTGTATGAAACCACCTTTGCAGAATTTCGACCATGTATTGGCCGCTATATCTTTTTCTGTTTTTTGTTTTAGAACAGTCTTGGGAATTCACTTTTTGGTAGGCAGGATTTTTCGTGCGAGATGGGTACTTCGAATTGTTAAAAGAAATACGAATAAAATATTTTTGATAGCTGCGATGAGAGCTTGTCACCAATCAGTGATTCTTTACCACGAAGCTTCCTCAAGTGCGATATATTTAGCAACGATTTTGATCCAGTCATCGAAAGTAGAATCAAGTTACTTACTCTGTCTGCAATAAAGTCAGGTACCTTTGGGAGCCTTCTTCCGTCCGGTTCGAATATACATATTTGGATTTAGATACAACATAGGAAGAGGCCACAAACATTACTGAGACAGTTGGGCAATTACTTGGATTAGTTTCATCATCAGACGCTGGCTCGTCGAGTGTTCGACAGCGATACGAGTACGCTAGCCGCGTTATTCATCTGAACCACTGACTGACTCATGCTATTACATATCAGCATGCGTTTTTTGCTCTATTTCTATAGAGATGAAATAACAAGCACTGACGGCACATTGAGAACTTTCAGTTATAAATATAAAGATACATTTAGAAATATTAATTTTTTGATGTTTTCTAACTTCCAGACGAACGCATTTCCCGGAAGAGAATATTGAAAAAACAGTCATCATAATTGATGATGTTACCGGGAGGTAACTCTGAACTATGGAAGAAGTTATTTATAATATCAGAGAAAATTTCTGCTTTTTGGCAAAACCTTTCTGAAAATTTGTTTGTTTTCTGAAGTCGTAACTTTAAAATATTGTCTTTAAATTTTGGTATCACCTTTCACTACTGCACGTAAATCATATAAGCATATGATATGTATTGAATAAAACTAAATATCTAGAGTTTTTAGTCGTTTACAGTTTTTCAAGGTTTTCCCTAACTTTCCAATTTGGCACATGTGCAACGGTCATATTTTGTTTTTGAACGAAAAGTTACCATGGCATCCTAAGCACACAAACAAAAATTCATTCAATCATATCATTTGATTCTTTTGTTATGAAGTTTTTGTTTAGATCTCAATGAATCCTGACTACAAAACTCCAAACGATAGGAATATCTCCCAGTCCAACAGATGGTAGATGGTACAATGTTTACTAGGTATTGTACCGATAAGAGATTGGTTATCTTTTTAGTTTTGTTCTTATAATTTTTTAAGTTTTTTAATCTTTTGTGATTTTGGTCAGAAAAAAATGTTACCCTCAAATGGTAGAAAATCAGGATGAAATGGAGTTTTATATGCATCTGCTTTTCATCTACCACCACAAGAAGATAAATATGGACTCTCAGGAGTTAAGAATGCTAAAATCTTCCTAGAGTCCAAATATCTTATCAATGTTAGGATAAAATGATTGATATATACCTTGGGATTTAAAGGCCCAAAAGCATTCAGTACATCTCTGAGTCAGCTTCAATATCATATGTTGCCCAAGATGGTTTTTCAAAATAGTAATTAGTAGATAAAACAATAAAAAATTGCATTTATACAGTAAAACTTTAATAAAATCTACTAGAGTTAATTGAAAATAAATTCCTTTTTTAAGAATGTGAGACACTTAACGAAAAAATGTCACATTTAAATTTTATAGAAATTCTTTGTTATATGTCTTATTTTTGGAAGCGCACATAAACAGTAATGTGTACATTAAAAAATTTTAGTGACAGTATTAGAATTCTTAAGCTTCTTTTAACTTTCTTAGCGTGACAAAAGACCTTGTAGTTTATCCCGTCTCTTGAATCTAGAACAATACTTTATAAGTGTATTGTATATGTATAGCACAAATAATTCTTGTAGTGGTTATTTTTTTCAGTATTCAAAACTGTCGTAGGTAACGAATTGCATTAGTTGATATATTGTTTCGACCTTAGATATTGTGCAATGTCTTCGCCGAGTCTCTTAATGTTAGCTGAGTTAATGTAAAGGATAAGTGTCAGATTTGCATGGGTGCGTCATTCGACAAACAATACAACTAATAGAAAGCAAGTGCGGCATGCAAATGGGTTTAAAACAACGCCAATGTATTCGGATATTCAAACCATAGCCCTTACTGTGGCACAGAATTACGTGCCCATATTTAGCTGCAGAAGTGCACAGAACAGAAGTCTGGCATTTATAATTAATTCAATTATAAAAATAAACCAACATAAAAGCATCTCTCTCTCTTGCAGTGCTTACATAAATAAAGAAGTAAGAAATCATTCATAAAATAAATTGGTTGTATGTAAATATTTTTCCAAACGGAAATACTGACCACTAATGGCTTTCGAAGTACATTTTTTCCTTGAAATATGTATGTTCTTGTGCACCCTTCATTCTTGGATTTACATAAAGATCGTATTTTTATCTGCCCCTTTATAAACGCATGAAAAATACTTCTTATACAACTGCCGGCAGATTTTCATGTTTGTGTAACTTTTAATAAAATGCAGAGTTAACAATGGCAGATTACAACCGTGAGAATAATTTTTTTCGTCATTTAGAAACATCGTATTGTACTTTCTACGTGTGAAATATTAACATAATAAATAAAAAAAGACAAAAATTAGGAAGTTAGGGTGGATGATTTTTACATTATAGGATATTTTCCTGGTACGTAATTTATTATTTGCAGTGTAGTTATTTTGTTGAATGACAGGCATAAAAGGTATCATCATTGTTGTGCAAAGGATAATTTTAGACTTTCATATGATTAGTAATTGAACCAACTTTGTATGTAGTGAAATTAGTCTTTTGTTTTTTTTTGCTTCTATTTAGACAAACATAACCTATAATAGAAAGTATACAGAAATTTACGTAATTACTACTGACAGATTCACATAATTCCACATTTGTTGCATTATCTTTTTTACTACTGTTTCTAGTGCAACTAAATCTACAAGATTGAATTTGTATTTTATTTTAGTTATTTCGCGTATCAAACAAACTATAATTCAAAAATCTAAGTTCGAGGTTGGCTGTGAAACAAAAATCCATGTCTTTTTGTTAGCTAGTAAGTATTAACATTTTAACATCTTTAGGTTATATTAACTGTTACAATGAAATATTATTAAGCTGAAGAAGTTACTGTTAACGGTGAAGCGCCAAAAGCAATTCAGAATTTACAATAATGCTACAAATTGATAAAATTATGAATTTTAAACAATCAAAAATATGTGCTGATTTGGAACCATAAAACATTTTCAAGTCAAATTGTTTCCAAAACAGCATCTAAGTATGCTTTCAAAAGAAGTCTGTGAAGATTCAAGTCTTTTAGAAGCAAAAAATATTTTTGGAAACCATTATTACTTAATTCCTTTGGCCCAAATAGCTCAATAAATAGTAACATTTCAGGATCGGTTTGATTTTTGGAAAACCAATAAACGCATCTTCTTAGAACCTTTTCACTTGCAGAGCCGGTCTCAGACATTAAGTCACCGAGGCAACTATCTAAGGACGCACAGATATAAGGGCGTAGTAATAGATAAATATGGACGTAACTGCATATTTGAAAGACAAACGTCGTAAATAGTTATGGCACTACTTTAATTCAGAGGGCATCAAAATGGTTCCACCCACCATTTTCCGTGTATCATCATTCAAGTCCATTACACAGAAGATAACTTTAAAAGCAAAACTTTCTAGAAGTAACATCTTCTGATTTTTGAACATACGTAGGCATTGGGATAGGAGGGCCCGAACATCTGAATTTGCCTCAGGACGCTTTAAATATCGTTAATAGTCCCCAAAAGGAATAAAATCTTGATCTCTTCTGAAACCAGATAAGTTCAGTTACTTTCGCTTAAATAGATCAGTGAAAATGACATTTCAGGACCGGTTTGATTTATGCAGAAATCAGCAAACAAATATCTCTTCCAATACATTTCATGCACACAAGCCAGGACAAAAACATATTTCTGATTGAAATATTGTGCGTAGCTCCCCAAAAAGAATGAAATTTTGGTCCTTTCTAAAACCAGACAAGAAGATTGTAACTCAGTTTACTCTACTTAAGTAGATCAATGACACCTCGGCCTCGGTTTGATTTTTTAAAATGCCAGAACTTATCATGTGCTTACAGACACCAAACCAAAAAAATTTTCGACTGAGATATCGAGTGTACTTCCCAAAGAGGATGAATCTTGGTTTGTTCTAAAACCAGATAAAACTTTATCATTCAGCTCCCTTTGCCTAAATAGACCAGCGAATAGTGACATTTCAGGATTTTTTTGATTTTTGGAGAAATCAGCAGACATATTTTTTCCAGAACTTTTCATGTATGCAAGTCAAAACAAAAAACTATTTTTGACTGAAAGATTGTGCGTAGCTCCTCAAAACGAATGAAATCTTGATCTCTTATAAAATTAAATAAGAACATTGTAGCTCAGTCTTTTTTGCTTAAGTAAATCAGTGAATACTGACATTCCGGGATCGTTTTGATTTTTGGAGAAGTCAGAAAATCAATATCTTTTCCAGAACTTACTTACAGAAGCCAAGACAAAGAAATAGTCTTGATTGTGATATCAACGTAGTTTCCCAAAAAAGATGAAATCTTGGTCTGTTTTAAATTCGGATAAGTTCAATTCCCTTTGCTTAAATAGATCAGTAAATTGACATTCCAGAATTGAAAACTTTTCATGTACACAAGCAACGACAAAAATGGTTTTGTTTGTTTCTTTTGCCTAAACAAATCAATGAATACTGACACCTTGGGGTCGATTAGATAATTGGAAAAGTCGGAAAATGGATATTTTTTCTAGAACTTTTTATGTACTTACCGAAACCAAAACAAAAAGTATTTTTGTTCAAGAAATTTTCACTTTCCTTTGGTTAAATAAATCAGTAAATTGTGATATTTCAGAATCGATTAGATTTTTGGAGAAATCAGTAAACATATGTTTTTTCCAAAACTTGTACGCAAGCCAAGATAGAAAAATATTTTGTAACGAAAGCATTGTGTATAGCCCCCAAATATGATGAAATTTTAGTCTCTTCTAAAACCAGAAAAACATTTTGTAATTCAGTTCCCTTTGCTTAAGTAGATCAGTGAGCAAAATCTTTTCCAAGACTTTTCATTAATTTTCTTTAATAGTGACATCTTACTATATTTAAGTTAAATCAGAAAATCAAATCAAACATATTCAACTTCTCAAGGAGCCGCTTTTTGACAGTGACGGCATTTTATTGCTCATCACGGGTTTGGATGATGCATGGTTCTGGACAATAACGCTTTGGAAAATATTTACCATAATCTCTTCGACGTCAAGTTAAAGAACTAAAACAAATATAATTAAAGACACTGAAGCAGTTTTCTTGTTTTCTCTTGTAGCGCAGTAGATAGTTTTGCACTTTATTTACAGGACTCTTAGATGGCTTTCTACATCAATTTTATGAAACAGTTTGCTGCTGCAACCGCATAACCCTCGATTTGGATTTCTCAGTGCTACCCTGCGTATGAAAAATCAGTCTTGCTCTTAGCTCAAGAATCTCTGCATTAATGTTTTCGTTTATTTCAGGAATACCCTATATAATTTTCCTTTGCTTATGCTATTTTATCAATCTTATCAATTTATGTCCACAATTTTTCAGCACCCTGGTTTATCATAATCCGCTTCCGTTCGATTATTCTCGACATGTTATTTTTTTAAAGCAGGTCTTTTCCCAAAGAATTTCAATTTGGTCTTTCGAAATTTAAAGTTTTAGTTTTTTAGTAGAATCTGACACATCCTTGGTTACGACTCTGAGCTCTATCGAGTCTTCTTCTTGTAGTGGGTTGTGAAATGTAAGTGATTTTATAAACAGTGATTAACAGAAGAGCTGACTCGAAGACGATATTAGAGCTGCGCCAATTTCATTAAGATTTAAGATTCTGTACTTATTTAGTTTTCAATCAAATAGCCGTCGCCATATCAATTAAGCAAAGAATCAATTTTTTTGAGTAATTCAATCTTCATCATAACCTTAAAAACGTCAAAACTGCTTTGTAGCTTTTTTTACTGATGGCCCACCCTATAGATTTGTTTAAGAAGTTGTCCAAATGTAAGAATGTAAATGAACTAATAAGTTCACTAAATATTTGGAATCGGAACTGATATTAAATGTTCATCAGATGAAATCCACGAGTTGAAGAAAGAAATCATCAAGTAACTAAGAATGTCAGATGCAGATACAGAAAGAGATATAATCTTGTCCCAGTTGGAAGCATAGCTGATCTTTATTTGACACAACCAAAAAACAAATTTTGGAACTTGCAAGTCAAAAAATATTTGTCCAAACAAACTTCTTTGCTTTCTTTCTAAATGTTGTTATGTTCAATTTTCAATTTGCCCTTTCTTCTAAACTATTTGGGCTTGTAAATCAGGAAACAAAATTGATATGTGCGGTATATTCACAACTTAGAGCCAACTGGCGCATCCATACCAAATCAAACAGTCATCACGTCCATCAATAGGCAACAGTGCAGTGTCCTAATTCCTTGGCAGTCTGAGTAACAACACCACACACAGTTTGTAAACCACGAGGTTTTAAAAAGTCTGCTGACTGGAATTGATGCTTGAGCTCTGTGAGAGGAAGAAAGTTTTTCCAATTATTTCAACTTATCTTAATCAATGACCAATGTGTGGCACGAGATGTCTAATTAAGAGAATAGTTTTTGCAGCCAAAAGAATAGAAATTATGGGAAACGTAAAAGAAAATCGATGTAAATTTGGAAACATTACTGATATTCTTTTTTCCTGTCATGTGGAGTGTACAATAATTTAAACAAAATAACATAAAGAAATATTAGATATCTAAAGATTCGAACTTTGTAATAGCCCCCTCAACATCCTCTTAAAAAAGATTTGGTATCACCTTTTTCTATCTCTATCTGATGGTTCATTCAGGCAGTTTTAATCGAGTATTTATATTAAATTATCAATCATTTGATAGGTTATTATTTAAATAGTCAATTACATTGAGTTAATTAATTTGTATCTGTCATTTTTTCGTTTTGCTCTATTGTATGGGAAAGCACCGGGTAACAACAAAATAACAATGCGCTTTCAAACGATTTAGATATCTAACTTGTAATCGCGCTAAGATAATTCCGTTGATCTAATCTAAGTAGTGCTTGTTTACTTGATTTATTTACCCTGATAGAATGTAAATACAGCGTGCTCTTTTTATTGTGTAAAAACAGCTGACCGTACGAGAAAGAGAAAACATCCTTGGCAACATTTAATGTTTCATCGCATAATATGAATTTAAATTACCGACTTCAATATGCGAGCTACTCGTTGCATAAAACACGACATGGTGTTTTATTATTTTATTATTTTTACTTTAATACATTCTTTATATAAATACTGTAAACTAATACAGTCTGCCGTGTGATAATAATAATTGTATAATATCACTGTTAATAATGAGGAAGTACTACGCAGTTGCATTGAATTAAAAAGTGCAAAAAGTTAGCTCCGTAATATTTCTTTGTCTCCGAGATTCTTAGTTACTTGCGGCTTCTCGTCTTTAATTTTTCATTAGTTTTACGCTTGCTCTCATATTTAATTCTACACAAAATCACCATGCATAATTACGTAACTGTTCATATAAACTGGTTTAGATAAAGAGAATTATTAATTTAAAATCGTTTTAACGCGAAAAATGGATGATTGCGTTCATTATACGAAATTAAAAATTGAAACTACCATAACCATTAAAATACTAACTCGATAATTATCTTTCATCACATTTAACACAAGAAAAATTATGCCATCATACTTAAAACTACACTAACTACCGAGGAAATGATAAAACTGTATAGTAATAATCTTACTGCATGCATATGCACGAAACATCTTTTAAGTAATTTAATCGGTCACATGTTCGCTGTAGTAAATTATGTCATAAATCTCTGTTAATTTCCAAGTACCTACTGATTGCCAGTGGAAAAACGATAAATAATAGTTTGAGAAAATGAGATGAAACACAATAGAAATCAAGGGAGAATCTAGACCAATGTCTAAAAATAAATTTCCTTTTTATTTCATGAATTACAGATATGGGACTCGACCAAAATGCCGGTCCTTTTGATTAGCCGTCATTGTGCAGTGAACAAGCTGCACACCTACACTTTATGCCATTTTCCAGATACAAAAACTTGGCAACAATACCCAATTCAACCATATTTCTAACAAAGATATCTTAATTCAACCAATCTATGGTTCCTGAGGCACAGAGATTTATTAAAACAATAAAAAAAAATATCAATTTGTTCAACCATATCCGATGATGTCCATCGACGGGCATCAAAAAAACGTTTTCAAGAAAACCCGTACTGAAGACAATCTGAACTTCGAATGTTTAGAATGAACGTTGTGTGATAAACCGCCTTTTCTATGCATACGAGGGTGGTCTGAAAAGTTTCCGACCTCAACGTGAAGATGGCAGCACTCGTAAATAAAAGCTACTGAATTTCGTTGTTCATCTGTTGACAGTTACTCATCAAAGTTTCAGCCATTTTAGACGCGCAGTTTTTATGTAACAGTCGTTTGAGTGAGTTGATGTGAGTTTTTTTGTGAAAATGGACAAAATCGAGTATCGAGCTGTCATTAAATATTTGTTTTTGAAAGGCAATACGCCTTCGCAAATAAAAGATGAGTTGGATTCTGTGTATGGGGACTCTGCACCATCATTTACCACAGTGAAATTTTGGGCTGCTGAATTTAAACGTGGCCGTAAGAGCTTGGGAGACGATAAACGTTCGGGACGTCCAAAAACTGCAACTACCGACGAAAACATCGCCAAAGTTCACCAAATGGTGCTAGACGACCGCCGAATTAAAGTGAGAGAGATAGCAGAGGTTATGAACATGTTAAAAGAATGTGTTTGTCACATATTAAATCAACATTTACGCATGAGAAAACTGTCCGCGCGTTGGGTGCCGCGTTTGCTCACGTTAGACCAAAAACGTGTTCGAACGAATATTTCCAACGCTCTTTTGGCGCAGTTTAGGCGAAATAAATCCGAGTTTTGGCGCCGATTAATTACTGTAGACGAAACTTGGATACACCATTATACGCCCGAAACAAAAATACAGTCCAAACAGTGGACTGCAAAGGGGGAACCGGCTCCAAAAAAAGCAAAAACTGTTTTTTCGGCTGGGAAAGTGATGGCGACTGTTTTTTGGGATAGTCATGGAGTTATTTTAATCGATTATCTTCAAAAAGGAAAAACCATTACAGGAGCATACTATGCATCATTACTTGACAAGCTGAAGGCAGAACTTGCGAAAAAACGGCCACATTTGCAGAAAAAGAAAATCCTGTTTCACCAAGACAACGCATCGTCTCACACCTCAGCGGTTGCCATGGAGAAAATCCACGAATTACGGTTTGAACTGCTTGACCATCCGCCTTACTCACCAGATCTAGCCCCAAGAGACTTCTTTTTGTTCCCTCATCTAAAAATTGCGCTCGGAGGACAAAGATTTTCGTCAAATGAAGAGGCAATCACCTTCGTGAACAATTATTTTGCATAGAAAAATGCCGAGTACTATTTGGACGGGTTACAGAGATGGGAGCATTGCTGGGAGAAGTGTGTAGAGTTACAAGGAGACTATGTTGAAAAATAAAAAAAAATTTTCAGAAAAAATGTCTTATATCTTTGTTAGGTCGGAAACTTTTCAGACCACCCTCGTATTCCTCGTTTCCAAAATGTAAGATATTTCCGAAGTTTTTCATCAACGTTCATTCCAACCCTTGAAGACCTCCACCTTTAAATTTTAGTCATTGATGACTTCTAGGTCAAAGCTGAATGGAAACTTAACTTATTATGTCAATATTCTTGTATCTAGTTAAGGTAAGAACGAGAATAAGAAAAAGTTTGATATGCACTAAAGTACCGTCTTGGTTTCTATTTGTCATTTACAAGTTTACAAAACCTAACGGTCAAGGTAACACATCTTTGACGGAGTATGAGCTGAACTATACATTCTGAACAGGTAGTTGAGCCTTTCGTGTTTGATTTGAATTGCTGTATCCAGTTCTGTACCCAAGACAAAATTTTGAGAGAAAAATGATCGTCTGATTTCATTTAGTTGAAGAACAAATTCTCTCAAAAAGTCCAAAAGACGATTGGATACTTAACTATTACTTAAGTACCTAGAATGTGCGAAAAGGTTGCAGCTCTTATGGACAAGGCATCATGTCATCTTTGAACTTGCCAAATGGATTTTTAATTGCATGATATTGACTCTGAAGGTTTTGGTTTCAGAAAACTTGTCACAAATTAGAAGTCATCACTTATCATATACATTTCGACTCAAATATCAATCATTGTTTCAACTCTGGTGCCAAGTGATAAACATTTTCATCTACCATCTGACTGGAAATACCCACAGACTTTTCTAAAACCTTGCTAAAAATTTGTGAAGAATTATCAATTTCTCACAATTACTCAGATAGTTTTAGAAAAGCTTCCTGTTTATAGTACAGAAATTAGATTCATTTTACTTATTATGCCTTATTGATATTTGATATTTAGTTATCTCAATTTAAACCTTTGGCTTGTACAGTTGTAAACTACGTTTGAAAGAATTAATTTATTTTATGTTTGTTAAAGCATTCCTTACTCTTGGTATTGCAGTGATATTTCTGCTAGAGTCTATCTAGAGTCTATTGGAGTTGGATCTCACAGCTGCTGGTCTTCATTCCCTATTGCTACTCGAATTTACTCTAAATCTGCCGTCTGGTGTATGCTTCTCTACTTTCCTCGGACTCCACTTTCTGAAGTTTCTTTCCTCCATAGCCACTGTTTCACTCTTTCCACTGCTACCGAGTTTTGCCTTCACAGCGCGCGAGTGTGAAGGTGTAGTCCAGAGATTTGTATACGCTAATGCCCCGTGATGACCACCTCCACCGCTAGTTCTTCTTAAAAACTTTTTATCACAAAATATGTGCCCCTACCTCAACTTTATAACAAAGTTTTCAGAATTTTAAAATCTTCATTAGTTCCAGAAATATTGTGCTTTCTCATTCCTCGCTGAACACTCTGTATACAATTAGACCAGTATTAGAAAAAAAGAGAGCGAAGAATAGAGACGTACACTTAGCTTTTATAGATATTAAAAAGGCATATGACTCAGTAACTAGAAGTTACTTATGGAGAGCAATAAACAACATAGAAGTGAGCGACAACAGTCTTTTATAAAAATAATACCATGACCGTGAAACTAGGACATACGTTCAAAACAAAATTCAGAGCAACAAAAGGCTTACTGCAAAGATGTTCCACATCACCAACCTTGTTCCAAATCTATCTAGAACAAACACTCCAGCAATGAAAAAGAAAGTGTCACGGAATGGGAATCCCAGTAAGAGATGATCGATTGTACATCCTAAGCTTAGTAAACGTTAAAAGACTACTGAAAACGACCGACTGTTTGGGGAGTTATTCTCCTTTTTAGTCAGAGTGACAGAGAATCACAAGCAGAAGAGCGCACAGCAATGACCAGATGTTGGATAATTAATTGATGATAATCGATGGACCGCTTACACAAAGTAAGCTGCAGTGAACTGAACCTTAGGAGCTAAGCTGTGTCTAGTTCAATACAGTGCAGTATCGAACGGCTAGACAAGGCGTTGATAAGTGTGGTAATGGCTTCGGCGGCTGCAGCAGTCTCACCCCAAGAAGTTCGTCGTTGTCCAATGGTGAATCTTCGGACATTCTTAAACCCTCCAACTTAGGTGAGGACCGAAGTGGATGATGAGGCAGCTTGAAGGCCGAAGGCCCAAATCTCCGGCTCAAGTCATAGTAAGTGAATGAATCGAGATGGAGCGCCAACTAAAGTTCTCGCTTGTTTTCACAGCATAGGATACTGATCAGTCCGCAATACTGGCATAGACGGACATCAGATGGTAGTCGTAACGAGCCTGTTGGAACGCGATATAAATGAAAGACCTAACAACATCAGGAACGTTGTTTAAAGGATTCGTATAGTTATTGACAGCGATGAGCATAGTGTCGAAAGACATCCAGCCAGGGCAACGCAACATTACTAAGATTTAATTCGCGAAATGTAAGTTAGGACGAGCCGGACAAAGTTAATGACTCTGAAAGTTTTAATTTCACAAATGAAGCCATCACTCATCATCATCATATACATTTTGACCTCAAAATTAAGAATTGTTTCAACTCTGATGCCAAGTAACAAACGTTAATGGTCTGAACAATGGCGATAAAAAATACGCATCGCGCCAGTTAGCCGGGACTGTGGAATACTGAGAAATAGTGTTGGATGGCCAAACAAAAGTACTGACAGATACTGTGAAACTTCGGTGGCTTGCGATCGACGATCCATCGCAGAAACAACCTGGAGAGAGCAAACACTAGAGTGGTTCTTTCCGCAGCAGTAATTATGGAGAGGTTGAGATAACCTGGGCACCCTAACTCAGAAAGCGTTTAAAGCGTGGTGGAAGGAGCTTCCGACCGCCAAAGAGATCAAACTCAAACGCCAACGCTCAATATGCAAGCAATTTTAACATTAACTCCAATCGTCATGTCTAAAATAATAGTATACTATACAGGGTGTTTCAAATCTGTGCACTAACTATAATAGATATAGGGTGCATCATAAAAGAGTTACCTTCTAATTATTCTTCTTTTTTCATATGAAATATGCTTCAGAGTTACTGGTGATTAAGATAATCTAGCAATACAGTGGTCTAAATTTAACTGTTTCGAGCGATATTCAATTGTTTGCTATATAAAGTCTTCTCACAACTTTAACAAAAATAAATTTTAATTTCTGTTATTTGAAAATTATTATTTTTAAGTTTTAACTGCATGGCTTTATTATACATGGTGATTCAGGAATGCAAATTCTACATTTTTTAAAAGACGCTTTGTATCTAATGTCATGATTTAAAAGAATATACAATAGTTTTCGTTTTATTACATCTCATTACCTATCTTAAACTATTTTTTGTTACACAGGGTGTTTAGTCTTCATTGCAATTTCGATTCTATTTCACAACTGAGCAGTAGAGTAGAAATCTTACATGTTTCTAGAAATCTGCCTTCTGTAAATTCTCTTACAAAATCCACTTTAAACAAATACAATGAAAATGAAAATTACCGAGGGCGATCTAGAAAGTCCTGGTTGAATTGAGTGGTATCAGAAATAAAAAAGAAGAATTTAGAATTTTCAAAAACAGTGTATTGAAACTTAAGTGATTAAAGAACAAAAAGTCAAAGGTGAAACATCAGAAATTTGTTATAAAGATACGGGATGAGGTCGAGATTATACTACTCAAATCCTTTTTATTTGGTTTGAGATTGGAAAGGTTTAATATTTATCTCACTATCTACTAATAAAAATGTCGATTTCGTTTTAACAGTTGGTTACTTTATCAAAAAAAATCGTAAAAAAAGACGTGCCTTTGCAAAACTAGAAATTGCAA
Organism: Ignelater luminosus; assembly: GCA_011009095.1. Classification (NCBI taxonomy): domain Eukaryota; kingdom Metazoa; phylum Arthropoda; class Insecta; order Coleoptera; family Elateridae; genus Ignelater; species Ignelater luminosus. The sequence goes on from VTPC01000560.1 coordinate 118,560, forward strand.
GCTGGGCAATAACCTAGTAACTGTTACTCAACACGAAAACTACACGTTTATGCCTTTTATAAGTCATGAAGTAGATTTATTAACATTTTCATTTATATAACTACTTACAATTCGTAAAATTACATACATAGAAATTATTACTTCTGAGAATGGAACAAAATGGCATTCAAAATCAAGAATCAAGAAAAGTAGGTAGCAAGCACTAACCATACTATACAACTGTTGTTAGTAATGTTTCAGTTGCTCTCAAATATCGGATTGCAGATTGTTCCAACACCCTGTATATTGTTGTAGAGCTAGATTAAGTTGCTTCCATCGTTAATAAGCCGTTTCTTGAATGAATATAGGACAATAGTAGAAGAAATCTTGACCAACCAAACAAATACGTGAATCAGACCTTTGGTGTGGTAACCATATGGGGGTTATGTCTACCTATTCGATTTTAAATTTTATAGCTATTATATAATACTAAATAACACAACGCTGACAAAATTTTTTGTATCCTTTGCGGAGTATTTTATTGTTGTTTTATTAACCACTATAAAATTATTATAATCCATACACACAGTGTTGTAAAATTGATGTGTGCAAATGACCTGTTTGTGCCGGATATTAAATCAGCTAGGCACGGTCCTGCAAAAAACCGTCTATTTTAAGATTCTTAAAAATAGAAGAAACGACATCAAGTTACGCCTACTCTTACCATTTTAAGATTTCCAATAAGTGTCGTTTTAAGTTATCAGTTTATTTGCGTGTTAAAATAAATTTATATCACGGTAAGTTTAAAGTTCTGCGTATATTAACCTACGGTGCATGGAAATTAAAAAGTCACCATTAAACTATCTTTACTTTTCTCATTTCGCATTTGCACGTGATTGCTTTTTGATGCGATAACGTTCATGCATTATGGCTACAAAATTGTCGATTATATAGGATAATTGGCAAAGAAGTTATGGTAGTGCATGCATGTAGGCAGTTTCCTGATCAAAACTTATTGCAAAGACTGTATAATGTGCATTGGCCGGGAGTTAGTAAATAAAACAAGTTGTACCTTCAGGCTACTCGGCAACCTGGCGCCTGCCGTTAAAGAAATCTCGGATATGTTCTTCTAACCAGGTAGCAGTAGTTGTCGTTTGTCTGTTGTGACAGACTATTAAAACTCCAATCATTGTTGCTTCTCATACCAACCATTATTTGTTCTTAAACAAAAAGAATGCTCGGCTAATTGCTACTGGTTTCCACGCCGACGTTGAAAAAAAAATGCAGAAATTACTCGATAACGAAAAACTGAACGCTAATGTTAAATTATAAGCTGGCGTCGAGAAAGAAATGCGAAAATACAGTGTAGGTACGGCTAATATAAGCGCAAGTTAATATTAGGTAGATTTCTCATTTAACGGCGAAACCACATTTATACCTAGTTGCGAACCTAATTCAGCTCGTGTTATTTGTTTTGTACCAGTTAAATCACTATCGCAGATACATAATAAGAATAAAGCAACGATGATTGGCAGGCTCACAAAAACTTAAGGCACACGCAAATTCAGTACTACAGTTTACACTTCCTGGTGCGTTGCATGTTTACATCAGAATACGTTGACCCTGGGCATGGTCTCCGTTTTAACTACACACTTAAAACGCCACTATATTATCGAAGCTCTTATAAATCTTGTAAATTTTAAGGAAGAAGTTCCACTTGTATTTTATAGTACAGCATTTAGTGCGACAAGAATATTACGAAAAAGTGGGACCAAAACCAGTTAGCGGGTGTAGGAGGAACACCCTGGGGTCATTGGGGTCGCAGAAGATTACAATCTGAAGACGGGCCACGCGCTGCTGGCGCAGGTGTCCATCCGGTCCCCGAGGTCGGCAAACTCGCACGACATCTTGTTACGCTTAATTACTTATTGTTGTAAGTGGCCGGACTTGATTGCTGAGTTCCTAATATATTGATAAATATTCATAGGCCCTCGATTGTTTGTAACTCCATCTGCATATCTTTTCATCTTCCAATTTGGAAGTATGTCGTCTCATTTCCACTCGAGATATATCAAAGCAACGCAGATAACGAAAATATTCACGGCTTCGAGCTTCTGGTTACATTTACACTCGATGCAAAATCTTATAAATCTCTAGAGAAATGGCAAAGCCTTCTTTAGTTTTAAATTTAACAAGTTTACCCGACTAATCCGATTAACTATGACATATATTTTGCTCACAAGATAGGATTGTCAAAAGCGAATCCCAATCTAATCAAGATGGCTCCGACCAATCTGCAAAGAAGAGATTCTTCTTAACCTCAAGCGAAAACCGGTGTCCTGTATGACCCCCATTCTAAATTTAGCAACTCGAAGTTGGTCGACTAATCCTGTTTTTTTTTCTTTATATTTATATATAAAGTTTTAATTTTTGAACATTGCAGATCGTATCTATTTTTTTTTCTATCTTTTTTTATTTATGTTTTATAGTTTTTATTACCATTCAGGTTTTAGTATACGATACTATAATCGCAGAGCGAAAGAATAATTACCAATCAAGAATTAACTTTGAAAAGTATCAAATTTAATATTTCTTAGTTTCATTTAGAAAATATTTCATCCAACCAAAGTATACAAAGCGATCGATCGAGTTTGGCTTTGGAGAAAACTCAAAACATTTAATTATATAGTCTATTCACTTTTTCACAGTAGTTACAGTTTTTATTTGTTAAATTTATCATTAACTCGAAAAATATCTACTGAACCAATTACAGTGGTATAATTAGGGTTCAAGATTTTGTTTCCTCCTACTTTCTTTTGCTTGTCATTTTTTCTTAGTTTTGCTGTTTCCCTTTTAGGAATGAAATTAGTATCATCCTTTATGTTATTGGGCGTATGTAATGTTTTGCACTACTAAGACTAAGTCAAAGATTGTTATAAGATTGGTTTAGTACTTGGTATACTCACAGAGCTACAACAAGAAACAAACATAAGAGGAGATCCCTGCGTACGTCAAACATTTTGGGCCTAAATAGCTTTTCTAGTTAAAACCCAAAATATGATCAATTTGAAAATCAAATATGAAAGGTCGAAATATTTTGAAGGTAAGACTTGTTTTGGTTTGAACTAAGTTTAGCTCAGAATTAAAAATCCAATGCATGTAAATGTAAATTTGTAAATCTCATATGTACACGGACTTATATCTTAAAAGTCAGTGTGCTAGATAAATGCTGTACATCGTTATAAAGAAGAAATTCACTGTATAAGTTACTTCTAAAACCCTCAGACCAATCCAAAGAAACCTATTAGGCAGATGGGGCTTGTAGGTTTGAAAGTCAAACGCAATCACCAGTCGTCACCTCTGTGAAGTGCATGGAAGCTTAATCTAACAAGGAAATTTAAAACGTTCAAGGACAAGACCAAACTCAGCTAGTATTCTACTCTAGTTGCTGGTGGAGCCTTAAATGAAAACGGAAAAGATAAAAGTAAACTGTCCTGTGCAACAGCATCAATTGCAGACAATGATTTTACACAATTCAAGTAAACGAATCAACATATCTCCAGCTAGGGCTAAAAACGAATATGGTCAGTGAGAGGTAAGAGAAAATACTTAGATTTGGTCCATGTTGCACTGATGTCATTTACCATTAGTCAGGAATTTTTCTGTTTAGTTTAATTAATCTAACCTAACGAACTTTTCTTGCTGAGAAAGATATAGCATCAACCCAACAAACACAATAACATCTAAGTCTTGTGATTTATTGGTCATCAATTTGAAAAAACATCAAAATGTCACAGCTCAAAGACCTTATATCAGGACTTAAAACAGACATTATTTAGTAGCGAACTAGATGTCTTCTCGACATCATCATGCTAGAAAGATGAAGGTTTAACAACCAATACATTAACAAGTTACAAGTCAGATTTGACATCGTAAAAGAGGGTAATGATAATGAATGAATGAATAAACGAAACAATACAGGATCAATTAAAAAGCTGTTTTGATCCTTTGTTGGGTTAAAGGGAGTAGAAACAGTTGAGCGTCTACTATAAAAAACATGGAAAATTTGGCAACATCTTGTCGTGTATTACCATACTTGTCGAATGAAATCTGCCATAAAAATAATACAAGAATTTGTTTTTGGGAAGAATTTTGGCCGTATATAATATCGAGCTGCCCGGCTGGTTTGACTGGCTGGTAGGTTTGCTCAGTTCCTTGCCCAAGCGCTTGGCGAGTTAACTTGTTAAAGAACTCGAAATTCTATCTATCATATTGGTTAGTTTTTCGGCAAGTCAACTTTTCGAGTCAACTCTTCAAGAAACTCTGATCTCTAATACCACCTTAACTGAATACAACACTCCTAATTAAGTTAAAGTAAATTTAAGTCGAGTCTGTTTTATCTCAATATGTAAATGGAGGGCAGTTCACATAAGATCTATGGAAGGTTTATTTCTATTCGAATAATACATAAGTATATACAAGAAACTCTCAAGAGATTTATGAATCATCACCATAATACTGAATTGAACTCACTGTGATAGAGCCCTGCACGGACTTAAATATTCAGGCAGGGACCTAAATTTCCGGACCCGGCCCGACTGGAAACAAACTTGACGCAGCCTAAAAAAAACTCGGTCCAAACAGTCCAAAAGGCTTGACAGGCCTGATAGGGCAGAGAAGTCCGATAGATTTCAATTTTGAAGATTCTTAATATTGCTATCTCCCTGAAATTTCTCAATTATTACTAATTTTTGATTTCCCATTTATTCTTGATTTTAACTTTTATTTTAGTTCGGCCCTTTCGGGCACTTCTTATTGTCACTGTGGCTTCCTTATTCTAGTAGACATTCATTCTACCTAAGTTCACAAGCTTCAAGCAAGGGTAAGAATAAATAGATCGTGTTATATTAACTATAACAAAAGTTTTTTTTCCAGATCTAGCATTATTTTGCTGCGTGATTTTCTTAAGAGGTTTTGTCTTTTATGCAGTAGAAATTCATTTTAAGTCTGTCATTAATACCATTTAAATGGTTTTGGTTTTAGACAAGCCCAAGCCAGGGGAAAACAAGAAGATGCTTTTTTCCCGCCTTGAAAAGAATTAGAGAATTCGAGATATTATGCGGAGAAAAACAGTAGTGTCACACTACTTTTCACTGTATCTCAGAATTCTTAGTTGGTTCCAATTTAGTAGAAATTGAAATACGAGTAGTAGACCTTTTTTATTTTCATTTTTCTCGCCTTCTAACTTTAAAGTATCAAAATCAGAATGTTCATGACTAATGAAACTGAAAACTCACTTTAAAAGTGATGACATCTGAAGATTCAACCATTAAGAAGCTTTGCAGCAATGCTTGATTGAGTGTCAAACTAACTGGTATGAAAATCTGTAACTGTAATTGTCTTATTGCTTGCAACCTTGATCAAATAGTTTAATCACGCCCAGAATAACGCTTTACAAAGACAAGTTAAATGAACATCACAATCTTTTTAAAATTCAAGAAACATACTGCACATTGTCATTAACAGTTAAATCATCTAGACCCAAATTGGGATGAGCGTAATGTGAGTCCGTCAACCTCTTTTAAGGTTTTTATTGTATTTAAAATTTAATTTACTAAATTTTGACCTCATTTCATATCACACACAACAGATTTAATGCGATTGTTTTTGAAAATTTTTCTAGTTGAAGCCAACAGCATTTCCGAAAATCATAGTTGCTCTTCAGACATACTTTTTTGAAATGTCGATTACTACTAGCACCACAAACGTCGAAGTAAATCTTCTGTTGATGAAAATAAATACAGTGGACCTCCATAGCTCGAAAACCAAGGGGCGCGATTATCAGTTCGAGTTAAAGAAAACACCAGTTACGGAAAATTACGTGCAATTAGTATACGAAGTGCAAGGGGACGTAATAAATTTCTAGTTGAAGAGAAATTCGAGTTCCAGAAGTTCGACTTATGGGGGTTCCACTGTATCAATATGCATACTCAATACTGACACTATCCTGCTTGCTTGCTCTATTTAAAATATCTTTCGTGCACCATTTAAAATGTGATGTAAAAGAAGGCACGTCATTTCTCAGATATCATTAGACTTGTACCATATCGATTTTGATTAATTCTTTAGATCTTGTTGCACCAAATTCGAGTATTATACCATAGAAATTATTATAAATAACAAATTCCTGTATTATTTGTTGATTATTCGTTAACCTTTAAATACAACACGTCAAGGTTATAAAAAAAGGAAATCTTATAGGGTAGACTCGTTCTGCACGATTTAGTTGATAAATTGTATAACAGTGTGGACTGCCAAACTTCGTTTGGTTGTGATGATAATTGTATTTCATAACACCGATTCTTTGTGTTCAGCACGCCTTTAAGAATAGAAGGAGTTAAAGAAATAAATAACGGATACAAAAACAGTCATGATGGAGCTTGAAATTGTAGTGCGGGTTGTGGGAGGGGTGGACACGGCTACTGTGCGGAGCGCGGACCAAGAACACCTGGTCGAACGGGCGCGACCTGGCCTCTCGCGCTACCGTGGACTCCCTTAATTACAATTATTAACCAGTAGCGTGTTTCTCATTTGCAGTCATCTTATTGCAGAGTCTGACCATACACTCGTCTTGATTTTGCTGATATTTTTAATTGGCTGACAGTATAATTTATGGCTTCGGATTGCTGCGAATATCCCAAGAGAAAATGGGCAAATCACACTATCCTCTACCAATAAGTGGATTTGCAGCAGCCGAAAAACAAAACAGGGTCGTTTTGGAATTTTGGTGTGTGACATATGTCATTTTTGCTATGCATATATTTATTTCGTGTGCATCAAACACAACTAGGTCTAACTTAAAAACTTGAAAACCTGTTTGAGTTCGGAAAGTGGGGAAAATACAACGGCCTACAAATAAAGTAAAATAAAACTAAATTATAAATAAAGCGTAAATATACGGAGAACAAGCGTGGTCCGCGATGACCTGAGGTCAACAACTCTCGCTGTCTCCGCCTACTACGCGTCTGGCGCGCGCCACAACAGCAGCGGACGAAGAGCGGATCCAAGCAGCAGCTCCTCCGGATGGCGCGAGCCCGGCTTCAGGAAAGTGCAAGTGCGGCTTGTACGTGTGATCGTTCAAGGCCGCTAAATGCAGCACTAGCCTTGGTCGCAGCTCGCGCTCGGCTCGCGACGTTATCCTTCCACCCCCGCACCTCGTGTGGTTATGATGAACTGATTGCATTACAAAACCGGACCTACTTTATGTCAACACCATACTAAAATAATTGCGACCTCGTCCGCCGCAATAAATATATTACTCCCAAGTATCATCCAACCATTCATTTATAAAATATTTCCGCAATAAAATCGACCACGATAAGGTAATAGTTTTACAACGAATCGAAAGTCACCCCATCGGTTTCTCGGTGAAATGATTTGTAAATTTCATCGTTAAAATGGCACATAAAGTTCTGATAAATCGCTAATTAGCTAGTTCTGAATTTGAAAGCGTCCTATCATTTGTTTGTTCGATGAACAAGCGCCAAATGCGACCCGATACTGATATAGATATCAATAATATTTTTTAAGGGACCAATAATTAATGATATTCTGAGTTGATGGATGCTGTTTCGTGTTTTGAAATATAACTTTGAAATAGAATATGGTTAAAGATGCAATAGTAACGTTACGTAAGTGATGCAAGGTGAGCCCGAGGGAGTAATCAGAGAGTAATTATTGTGAGGCGGTGCAGTACATTCTTCCTGGACCGCACCCGTGATTAGCAGTTGTCAGAGATAACGGACTGCCAAACACCTATCATTACAATGATCGATAATTAGTAATCAGATATATCTTACATTGCACACTTGCTTATCGCAAAGAGGCCCTTGAAGGACTATGGTGGCAGCAGAGGACGCTGAACCTCTGCTTAACTCCCATGTGCAATCAACCTGCACCAATAAGTGTCACACGTGCGTCAGTAATGGGGCAGCAAGGTTATAGTTTCTTCCAACACCCCGTCCACCTACGATTAAACCGCAAACTCGAGTTCGAACATCGGCAACGTCATATGTATACTTGAAGACGTAACTGAACTTGTTGCGGAGGTTAGTTTTAAAATTATAGTTCGATTTATTTATGCTGCCAACACTTGTAGATTGTGAAGCAGAGGCTTTCTGTACGTATATTTATTGGTGCATTTTGATTTAACAGAAGTAAAGTAGCTCGTCTAATAATAGCTCACCCTAATGTAAACTATAACCTACTGCAAGCTGGCATGCACGGATGGTAATTTATGAGGGAATTTGTTACTCAAGTGACTACAAGACATTTAAAACTACAACATAGCAAAACACGTGGCGGGGTACAAGTTTATGGGTTAAATGTCACTTTTGGGCTTAATAAACATTCAGGCGTACGACAAGAGGGCAAAGGACAACGGGACTAAACGGGCCACTTGTAGATTATCATTGTAAATTTTACGTAATATTTTACACTATGTCAAAAAACAGGTTCGTTAGAAAGCAAAGAGTACAAAAGGAACTTAAACCGTTTCGTAGCATGTAGATTATTTTTTAAAGAACTATATCCTCGTTGTAACACACTGGCAAGTGGCAACCAACAGGTACCGGAGAGAGGGAGTAGGCTCGGGTTTACCCTTGTTCGTTGCCCCTTTCCTCGGTCCATTGACCTTCTAAGTCGTTCTAGGCTTCTATAATTATTAAATTAGACGGTATATTTTATCAGTGCAAATATCATAACCTGAAAGTTATGCTTAGCCGAAAAAAAACACAAGGAGTAAGTAAAGAAAGAGGCACGGGAAGATCTCTCTCGTATTTACTTCGATCTGCTGAACAAGGAAGTCTAGTGATGCGTGGAAAAACACGATGCACAAATTCGTGCAGCACCTTTATTGGATGGCCCCGCGTACCCATCAAATCTACTACGTAGTAACAGTAGTTGTAGAGTACTACTAGAAAGAAAGACGAAGACGCCAGCATCACAAACCGGTTATCATTTCCAACTGATGTGCTTTTTATTTCCGAACTCTTTCTGGTTTATTTTTATGTAGGTATATCCACTCCGTGCATGTAGAGTGATTCAAGAAGACCAAAACAAGCATATAGGTAACAGTTACCTGGCAATCCTCACTATTAGATTGGTCGGCAAGGTCCGTATTTACTGCCCTGCTGGCCAGTATCATTATGCTATACATATGTATTATATTTATATTTAGACTGGAATTAACTGAAGTTAACGCTCCAGTTACACAATTTTGCACAAAAGTGCTAGTAAATTAGCTGGCTATTATTACAAAAATAATAAATTTTTTATTGCTTCGGAAACCTGTTTAATAAATGTCCTAGCAAACATTAAAACTAATTACATGGGCGCCTAGGATTAAGATCCCGAATACGAAACAACATTTAAAATAGCACGTAGGTGCTGTCAAGTTTAACAATAGCCTTTTTTTCTCTTATCTTATGCAGGAGTGTTTTCAATTAATGTCAGTGTAAGTGACCGAAACGTTGCTTTTGGGTCACCTAGACCGCGAGAAGCATCGAGGAGTCCGTCTCGAGTGCTACAGAGGGGACCAAGGAAGAAATAAGAGGCGACACGAGCTGCCATCACGAAATACAGAAGCCAGACATACATCAGATAACTACAAACCATTTAAATGTGTTTTGTTTCAATATCTCTTCGTTGAAATACGCGAATTGTCACTGGTCAGCCATCAGCGTCACGACCAAGACTCACGCTACGCTTATTACAATCATCGGTTTTTTTTTTGTAACCACGAAATTACTTTTCTACATAGGTATACCTAGCCATCAGTGGCAGACAAAAGAGCGACATAAATGTATATAAATCAAATTTAGATCTTTTAGCTTCACGGAGGTTGCGGTTATTTGATCATCCATGGTTTTGCATTGATTACACTTTTATAGACATATAACGCAAGAACAGCTTTATGATTTGATAATCTTGGGTTTTAACTCTGTTAACTTTAATATTTAATAAAATATTTTCATTTTACATAAAATTGGCTTGACCTGAACCGTGAAACTTATAACCACTTTTACAAGCTGACGTGAGTTAGGGTCGCATTAGAAGAGTTGAGAGTGCGAACGCAAAACGGGACTGGTAAATTTAAATGATCCCGGAAATTGTTAGTTGGTTAAGAAAACATTATTCTATGATGGTTATTAAACCGGTTGGATTTTGGATCCCTGATGCAATTTGTTTAATGAGAGCTTTATGATACATATAAACGTACCTCCTACTCCGTTACAATATTGTAGTTATGACTGCTATTAAGTACACAAGTTCTTAGAAAAAATTACTTTTAATAAAAATTAAATAGTCAAACGTAACCTCAACATGACATAATGCACATGACCACAACGGTTTTTTTAAATTGCCTGTAAACAACACCTTTCCTTGTACAACTTTAATTAAATTTTAATTGACAGTAATTATAGATTTCAGAATTTGCATGCGATGTCACGTGAAAAATGATGCAGATTTTTGAGTATTACATTTTAGTAGTTTAGTTGACCGTGAGATCAAAACAAAAGTTGTCATAGTCACCTGTATCTATACGTATAGTAGAGTTCATAACCTCAATTATGAATTTATATTATGAATAATAAACCGCAAAAAAAGAAGAAACTGGGATTTTTCAAGTAAGAATATAAACATGCAATTAACCAAAAACACAAGTTTGAAGACTCAAGCGTGATTATAATTAAATTTCTTTTTCAATCTCGAAATATTATTTGTGCGTCAAAAAACTACTCGGAAGTAGTCCATTAATATCAATCAGGTCAGATGCGTCTAATAAGCTTTCTAATTAGAAAAATAGTGAAGTAATCTAATAATGTGAAAAGGTCTTGTGAGAATTTTATGAGTGAATGGATCATGACAACACATTCTGTGTGGTGGCACTTGAGATGGATATGAACAAATTTTAATCAGATATTTTTTCCAAAAAGTAAATTTGAATCTATAAAGTATCACTTGGTTAGACAAATTTTATCCAAAACAACTTCATAACCTCATTATGATAGAGAAAAGAGAGCCAGAAAATAGTGTCGTGAAATTCAATAAATTTTTACTGTCCCCACACAAAATAGGCACAAAGGATCAATTTAGATGGATGTGCTGAGTGGCCAAGATTACCCAAACGTAGAAAAACCAACTGAATATTCAACGGAATGAAACCATTTGATTTCATTTTTAGCTTTTAACGTACAAGACAAGTAGAAGATGAAGATGGATGTCATACTATTTATGCCCAAATCCTCACGTGCTTTATTCTCGTCTCTTATAGGTTTTACAACATTTAGATTTCAAACAGGCGTTTTTAAACAAATAACTTTTGTACTCATTTTAGTTATTGCCATGCCGAATATTACTGCCATCGTTTGAAGTTTTGTAAGACTCAAATTTCGTTTTAATATCTTCTTCCAATAGTTCAACTGCCAGACTTTCTGACTTCCTCTGACTTCATGTTTTTAAATGACTTTGGATCATTTCTAGTTTAAAAGGCTGTTGAATTCGTTATAGTCCTTTCTGGATTTTGAATTCATATATCTTCATAAGAATCTTCTACCATCTTTTTTGGCCACAAAATCTAACCACGCTTTTGTATGAATACAAGTTCGGTGTAAAGTCACCAAATTTCACAATACCTTATATGATATCGTTATGTCACTACGTTTGATTATTCAGTAGAGCGAATGGCCAATAGACTATAGCATAATTATAGTATACTGACATATGTAACAGTTGTTAGCCTTTAGGAAAAAAACACAACGGCCCAAGAGATATTGAGGCGTCAAGCTTACATCGAAAACAGGATATTACCAAAACCATTCCAAGTACAACTATCAAGGTGAATAAAATTATATTGGAATCAAGATGTATCAAAAAACTTTTTAAGGCGGTAAAGGCAATTGTCAAGGCAAGACGTATCAACGCGGTTTCAAGTGCAGCTGTCACGGTGGTTAAGCATATCGTTGCATGGAATAGAAAGTTATGCACACAGAAGACTTTAGTAGAACAGGTCCCAATACATATTCTTGCCTACTGGCCTATCGTGTTCAAATGTCCAAATACTTAGTTTCATCTTTGTTAAATTAAAAAATTTAAATAGAATTATTTTTAAATTTATTCTTAGTATGAAATGCTCAACCATTCTTGTTTGTGTTCTTTTACCTTTCGTCGTTGCAACCCTTCAGAATAGACTAACTGTTGGACGATTTTCTTGTTTTCTATCTTTTAGTTACAATATCTCCACTGATATATCATTGGAACATAATATAGTGAATTTTCCAATGCATTACAATAGTAAAGTTAGGCCCAAGAGTTCACTACCGACTCCAAAGAATAGAATTAGGTTCTATGTAAAACAAGTATGCATTTTCACCAAGCAACCCTAATCGTATTTTAAAATTTTACTATTAGAGTGACTGAATAATAAAAACAAATGTAATAGTCACAAGTATTGTGGCAAATGTATTCCCAACTTTGACTAATTTGTGTGAGTTTTCACTGCATTTAGATTTTGAAATAATAATTTTCTGATCATTTTAGGAATGGCCAGCAAATACAAGCTATGGTTTTGACTCTGTCTGAAAACTTTATTACGGTGGCTTAGTTGAACTTAATTAAAGCTGATCAAAAAAGAGGAAGCCTACTTATGCTGAAGCATACTGTATGAAGACAGAATCGAGACACGAACGAAGGTTTCCACACACGGAATTTACTATTTTGAGTAATAATCTCCAAATCTAAATTTTTTCTTTGCTTTCGCTGCTTGTTCCGGCCATGGCTTCTGGATCATGACGGTACTTGCATGCCGAACCTCTAGTGCACCTCGAGTTTTTGAAAAAGAAACAATCTACTGTTTTCTGACACTTCTGGGAAGATGTTACGGGATTATAACTGCAAACCAATACTTTCACACCGGCGTCCTGAAATATTACTTCCAACATATTTCGCACGGTACGCCAATCCAGCTGATCTAGATCACATCCAATTTTCGGCATAGCTAATTTCTTCACTCCGTGCGCTTGGAGCTGTATCTTCAAGTTGTGAAGAGCCTTCCACAAAGCCTCATACTGCGGCTTCTCACATGAACGAGGTTTCGTGACCAGATAATAAAGAAATCGTCCCTGGTTTTGTAGATAGCAGGTTTTGCTTACCTCGGGGTGTTGTAAAGATACTTCTCTCGTGCGACCAAACTTGAACTCGAAGTCGACAGCTATACCTCGGGACATCTTCAAATCTTCCGCCACGCAGTGAGCTAGAGAGTATTCTTCCGGAACTTCAAACAGGTTTCTTTGCTGTTCATGAACAACACCAAAACGAGCTTTCCTACCATTTGAGTAAAAAGTCATAAAGTCAGTAAACGAGGGTCTCTGATCTTCAATCGCTACAACCGCTGCGGGTTGTATTTCGGCCTCTGGTTCTTCTATATCGACTTCATTTCCGCCTGCATACGGGGCCAACCGGTTGGTGTGCACAACCATCAGTTTTCCCCTTGGTGGTTTTCTGATACGGTATATCAGGTCATTTATTCGTTTAATGACCTTGTAGGGCCGTTCCCCTGCTCTTTGCAGCTTTGGAGATAAGCCTCTTCGTCTTTGAGGACGATAGAGCCAAACTAGATCTCCAGGTTGATACCCTCCTGCTTGGGCTTTAATGTCGTATCGCTCTTTCATCTTGTCGCTGGCCATCTGCATATTACGACGAACATTTTCATGAATGGAGTTTAACTTCTTACGAAGGTTATCAACGTAATCATCACCGACCACGTCATTTTCACTGGGTTTGAAACCAAACTGTAGATCACATGGTAACCGAATTTCGCGCCCCAAACAACACTGCAGCTGGGGTTTGGCCAGTTGTTTCTTGTACAGCCGAGCGGTTTGCCATTAGAAACAAATGCAGGTATTGGTCTCAATCGCGCTGATGCTCGGACACCACCTTCGACAAGTACTTCCCCATCATTCTATTCATTCTTTCCACCATTCCATCCGACTGCGGGTGCAACGGTGTGGTTCTCGTTTTTCTGATACACAATGATTGGCACAACTTTTGGAACAGTGCCGACTCAAAGTTCCTGCCCTGGTCGGAATGCAACTCCAGTGGGACACCAAAACGGCTAAAGAGTTCTTTTACCAGCACGTCAGCAACCGTAGCCGCTTCTTGGTTTGGTAGAGCGTATGCCTCTGTCCATTTACTAAAATAATCCATGGCCACCAAAATATATTTATTTCCTTCGTCCGTCTCTGGGAATGGACCCGCAATGTCTATGGCGATTCTTTCAAATGGACTACTGACGTTATACTGTCGCATCGGGGCCTTCTTCCTACCAAGTGGCCCATTACCGGTTGCACAAACTTCGCACCGTCTGCACCATTCTCTGACGTCTTCCTTGCAGTTCATCCAATAAAACCGTTCCCGAATGTTTGCCAGTGTTTTCTTAAATCCCAGATGGCCTCCAGATGGCCCATCATGCAACTGTCGCAACACTTCAGGAACCCTGTTCTTGGGAACCACTAACTGCATTCTTATTTCGGTTCCTTCTTCGTTTCCTAACACTCTCTTTAGGAGACCATCTTGAACCTTCAGTGAGTCCCACTGTCTTCCAGTCCAACACCAATCGTAAGTCAGGATCGCTTTCCTGGTCTTTCTGGATTTCCGCGGGCTCCCAATGATCATCAACGACTGTGGTACGTCGTACTTGATGTTCACCATGCTTATTCTCGAGTCGTGAGCAGTGTTTGCAATCGTCGGGGCATGGTCTTCTAGATAAAGCGTCAGCGTTGCGATGGCTACGCCGCGCTCGATGTTCGGTCTCGAAATCATATTCCTGGAGCCTTTCGAGCCATCTTGCTACTTGACCTTCAGGATTTTTAAACTTCAGCAGCCATTGGAGTGCAGAATGATCGGTTCTCAATAGAAAGTTTCGGCCATAGAGGTACTTATGAAAATGCTCAATGGCCTTGACAACTGCAAGCAATTCTCTACGGGTCACATAGTTGTTACGCTCCGGCTTGGACAGAACCTTGCTAAAATAGCCGATGACCTTCTCTTGAACTTGGGACAGGACGGCGCCTATTCCGACATTGCTAGCATCCGTGTCCAGCACAAATCGCTCGTTCGGTCTGGAATAGCTTAAGATCGGAGTTGTCACTAAAGTTCGTTTAAGATCGTTAAAGGCTCGTTCACAATCGGCGTCCCATTGAAAATCTCTGTCTTCCTCTGTCAATCTTGTCAAAGGCTTCGCAATATCTGCAAACCCACGGACGAATCGCCGGTAGTAAGTACACAAACCCAGAAAACTTCGAAGCTCGTGTTTATCTTTTAGGTGGGGCCATTCTTGGACCGCACGAATCTTATCAGGATCAGCCGCTACTCTATCTTCGGATACCAGGTGACCAAGATATCTGACTTCTTTCTGGAACAGATTGCACTTCTTTGGACTCAATTGCAGATTTGCTCCACGTAATCTCAGAAACACATCTTCCAAGTTTTTCACGTGTTCCTCAAACGTTCGACCAATCAGAATCATATCGTCGAGGTAAACTAAACAGGTCTTCCAAGATAAGCCTCTCAGAATCAACTCCATCAATCGTTCAAACGTTGCTGGAGCGTTACACAGACCAAATGGCATAACTGTAAACTGCCATAGGCCAGAACCAATAGTAAAGGCAGTCTTCTCTCGATGTTGGGGTTCCATGCCAACCTGCCAATACCCACTCTTCATATCCAGGGTGGAAAACCACTTGGAACCAGACAGAGTATCCAAAGTGTCGTCGATTCTGGGTAACGGATAACTGTCTTTCTTGGTGACACTATTTAATTGCCTATAGCCGACACAAAATCGTGTACTACCATCTTTCTTCTTTACCAAGACGACGGGTGATGCCCAAGGGCTGTTTGAAGGTTCGATGACACCTTGGCTAGCCATATCTTCGATAATCTTTTCCG
The DNA here is from genome assembly GCA_011009095.1 of Ignelater luminosus. NCBI lineage: Eukaryota > Metazoa > Arthropoda > Insecta > Coleoptera > Elateridae > Ignelater > Ignelater luminosus. The sequence goes on from VTPC01000560.1 coordinate 134,544, forward strand.
CTTCTTCTCGTTTCGCCCATGGTAACCTTCTTGGACGTTGTCGTATCGGTTGAACATTTCCCGTACTGATCTTATGGGTCACCACACTGGTTTTACCCGCCAGTCCTTTATCCGGAGCAAATACATCTTTGTAACGACCAATTAACTCTTGCACCCTAGTCTTTTGGCTTGGAGTTAAATTTTTACAAGAAGCTGTGATCATTGCTTCTACGTTTACCGAGCTTCCGGAAGACGAAAGAACTCCACTTGCCTTCGTACACCGTACTAAAGCGGACACCGGCACACAAGAACCGATTTCGGTGTTCTTCTTCAATGACATTGGGAAATTGTTAACATTCATTAATCGAATAGGCGTTAGTTCTTTCACATTCATTAACACTTTCCCAATCAGGATACCTCTTCCAATGTCTTTGTTGGCATAATCCGGTTCGAAGGCACCCATACAACCTGCCCGGAGATTTTCATCCATTCGGGCCATAACAACCTTCTCACTCCGCGTCGGCAGGGTAACGTCATCGACAAGCATTACTCGAAGCGACTCGTCGTCTTTTTGGTGCATGGGGACTTCTTCGTTATCTACTCGAAGGATTCCATTCTTCATATCTAATGTAAACCCAAACTTTTTCAACAAATCCATTCCCAGGATAACTTCGTCAGCTATATCCGCTACCAACACCTTGAAACCAATTCCCATTTCCACCATCGGTTCCCCAAGAACATCGGTATGCTCACCCGTAGCGGTCTTCAACCGGACTCTTGATGGCTGTAACTCTCTATCTTCAACAATATCAGGACGGATTATTGTCCTTGTTGCTCCCGTGTCGATCAATAACGAGCATGTCTTCTCAAAAATACTGCCATCGATGTAAAAGTTGTCTGGTTGATACCGTAACGAAGCCACTTGGAGGGTAGTTTCCGGGACATGACTTAAGGAGGTCGACGTTCGCCCTTTTACATTGACCCGCACTAGTTTCTCTTCATCCTGGTTATTCCTAACTGCGCCACTCTTGGTGCAATTTCTTCTAAGATGACCCTGTTCACCGCATCTCTAGCACTGTAGTCTTACTTTCTTCGATCGCTGCTCTTCAAACATTTGCTTCAACATTCGTTTCCTTCATATCTTCTGCCTCGGCACTTCGCACACGGACATGACCATGGGATGTTCTCTTGGCTGCTTCAAACTCAAGCGCATGCGCCAAAGCACTTTCCAATTTTACATGACGCGCAAGTCTCAAAGCCTGTTGGGTTTCAGAATCTCGAACAGCGTCAATAAAGGTTTGGACAGCCAGCTGCTCAAGAAAGATCTGCGGAGCCTCTGGATATGCTAGCGTAATCAAACGCTCTATGCCCGCTTGGAGTTCTTGTAAACTCTTTCCAGGTTTCTGCATTTTACTTTTCAGTTGCGCGTAGTATACCTGCTGGAGGTGTTTATCTCCATAACGCATATCTAATCGTGATGCTAACTCTTTGAAATTTTCTCGCAAGTGGATCGGAACCGTACGTATCACATCCAGGGCATCTCCACGTAAAGCCACTATCAGAGACGCTGCCTTTTCCTTTTCACTCCACTTATTAGTAACAGCAGCCGCTTCGAACTGCATTAAATAAGTGAACCAGGCAATCTTTCCATCGAAAATTGGAGGCTGCACATGATGTTTCGGCGTACCATTGCTTCCAATAACCGCCAAAGGTTGTTCGTGGATCACCCGTTCCGCAGATGGAAGTTGTATATCTTCAGGTACCTCGCTGCGAGCGTCTACACTTTCTTCCACGACTTGACCGATAGTGAACATAGCAAACTTTTTTTGTAGTTCGTCATATTTTTGATATAATCCATCAACTTCCTCTTTAATTTCCTTTTTTATTGTCTCCATTTTTACATTCATTTCTTCTTTAACTTCTTTAAGTTCACTTTGCACATAATTTATTTCCCCTTTAATTTCACTTTGCACGTTATTTATTTCACTTTTAATTTCACTTCTTGTATTTTCCATATTCGAATTCATCTTTTCCATATTTGAATTCATTTCTTCTTGATTATTTCCCATAGTTTGCTTAATTTCTTGCAACATCTTAATTAATTCCGAATCCATTTTGGCTGAAGCAGACCGAGTTGCATGCATTTACAAATTATTTTTGTTTTAAATTTTTAAATTTCACACCTGACACCAATGTAATGTTCTTTTTATATAAAACGTTTATTTATATTTAATAATATTTATTTTCACTCAATTTACTACAATTTATTTCCCGTATTTATTTATTTATGTACAGAAGAATTTATTTATCACTATTTAACATTTATTTCGTTCGTAACTACTGGCTGCTTGACTGTAGAACTGGCTTCTGCTCGGTCAACGCCGCCTTATATTCGTTTCCGCGTGGTTCTTGATGAGCCCAGAAAGTTCGCGTTCCTTCTGGAACATTCGACGGTGGCAGAGTCTCGATAGTTCGAGATTTCTCCGGCACATTCGACCAGCTTGTTCGAGACTGTTCGGGACTTTTTCTAGAATATTCTAGGGGTGGCGCGTTACAGTAGAATAGCAGCGTTCAATCTCAAAGGATACTTGTTTCATTGGCCAAAGAATTTGCCCAAAGGGAATTGCAAGTGCAACCAAAACTATAGCAAGCGATCCCGTGTAATGTGCACCCTACTAGTTTACGCTATCATGAATGTTTAGTAGATAATAGTTGATTCTCAACTCAATTTTGAAAAGATGCAAATATATTTAAAAACAGAGAGACAGGGGAAAGATTATTGGATACTGCTTGAAGCTTCATGTCTATATGTAATTTTGGTAACGTTCTTTAAATTTAGTAGCAGAATGGAGACTTGGGCCAGGAAGGTTGCAGACAGATATTTCAATCTCTTTGTTGATATTCTACAGAAAGAGTGTTTAGATGAGTAAAAACTACCAAGAACGTCCTTCAACAGGGATGGTATAGATGAGCTTGAAAACAGAATATTAATGTCTATCTCAGACCAACTGAGGTCTTTTGAAAAAGTAATTTGTAGCTCACAGAAATAGGTAATGAAAACAGTATCGAGATTTAGGACAGACTAAAATTCAGAAAAAATATTTTTAATGTAACGTTTGAAGAGGAATTTGGTACAGATCTTCTACCATCAAGAAAAATGCCACCGTTCTAATAGATGCTATGGTTTTCATGTTCAGAGTACCACTTTTGTTTCTTTGATAGGAGGCAAGTATACCATAAGATATTTTTGGTAAGAAAAGTAATTTTTGGTTGAATGACAAAATTGGTCTGTTCACTACATCGTCAATTATTTGCTAAAAGATATTTGAAGTTTGTAAAATCTGCATCTTTGAATCTACTATTTGTCACTAAAACAAAAATACACCCGATTAATTAAATGGTGGCCTTGATAAGGGAAGGAAGCCTGGCTGGTTTTATAATTTAAATTTTACCCCGTTCAAATTTAGAGGCGGTCAAAAATACTTTTATTCAGTTTTTTACGTATACTAATTCTCTTCAATTTTTCAAGAATTCCAATTTTCTGAATTTTCCTCAAATGATAACAATAATAATTTCTAATCGTTATACCATTAAATTAGTTTGCAAAGTACAATTTGTTTTTGTAATTTCTCTTCTAGTTAATTTAAGAGATATAGTGAATATGATAACTACTTTTTTTGTTCGAGTTAAATGACCTTGATCTATAATGTCTACTATGTTTATATTATTAATCTGTTTGTTTTATTTAAATTTAACAACAAAGATATTTTAGATCTTCCTAGAACGATAATAATAATTACAAGGTAAGTAAGAAATCAAAAGGCAGCATGAAGATGTGATGCAATAATGCATCTGGTAGCTACTACCATGCGTACAATTTAAAAGCGGTTATTGTCTAACCTTGCCCACAACTTGTCGTGGTAACAATATGCAATATGCATGCATCTGATTATGTTAAGCTTTTCCTTGCCTACGTTGTGATATATGCAACGAACATAAGCCGACTTGAGTCCGATGCGTTTGTTGTACAACTATTTTCCAAGCGAGAACGCAGATAGAAATAAAATGACATTATTATGCAGCTAACGATTTTTTAAAATAACTTTGAGGAACTGACATTTTATTTTATGCTACGTTAACGCACTTCTGGATGTAAACATTGCAGTGACCTCGAATACTAGTTAGAGATTTACATTTATAATGGAAATGCAGTTTTATACTCGATTAACAGAGATTACGTTACATTATAATTTATAATAACATCATAACCCACAAAACTACATAATAACATTGCGAAACTCTCGAGATAAATGTAATGCGGTGCATTAATATTTAATTAACTAAAAATAATTATCGCATTTCCTCATTTGCTTATACACACATTTTCTTGCGTGACTTTCCGGATTAAGAAAATCCAAAAACAAGACTTAAGGAGGCGTCTCGCGTAAAAGCAACTTTGTGTTCTGCTATCGCTACAAATGATGGCTGTTCAAAGTTAGCCTCCGGCAAGCAGAGGCAAACAAACACCGGGAGCTGCAACACGTAAACAAAAAAAAAAGAACCTAACAGAACAAAGATGAAGGCAGATTATCCTCACTTGTAACTGTTGTACACGTAGAGCCCAAGGCTTCCTTCTCTGCTCTTCACGACTTTCAATAACAGATCTCAATACGGCCTTAAAATATCTTTCAAAGCAATTAATTTTTATCCTGTTTTGGACCTCACGTTCAAAGTTTCACAGGATAAACTGTAAGTTAATAATAGAACTTTAATTATCTCTGTAGTAGTATTAAAGGTATTATTGCAATCAACCTGAGCAGTATTTTAGCTACCGTATGGCTAATTAAAAATAAATATCGGCTTCTGGTAAAAGAATGAGTAAATTCAATGCCAGTATAGGCGAGTACAATTATTCATGGCAATTTTATGATGTAATAGAAAAGTGCAAGTGTGGTGCCAAAGGCAACGCATGCGTTCTGCATTTTTGCAATGCATTTGCACAAAGAAATATATCGTTAGGTATTGCACAAGCAACGAACTCAAGGTAAATTCGCCGTTCTTCGCTTTGCCCTCTAGAAATAATAGTTTGTATATAATGTCAAATGTCAAAGAAAAGAGGTTGTGCAATTGCTGGAACGTTCGGGGTGTTGTCGATAACTAACCATTAAGCACGGAATTAAAAATCTAACGGCTGTAAGAACATCAATCAGAACACTTGGTCCGGTTCAGTCCAACTCGAACGTTTGGCTTCAAGGCTAAAAGGGTAGTTTTAAATGAGATTGTTTTTTAAAAGTTCACTCACCAAGGTGAAGCGAACGATCACATCACGGCAACAGGGGCGTGCGGAGAGGACGTTGGAGTACAACAGGTGCAGCCTGTCTCTACCTGCTCCCACAGATGGGATAAATCACATGTCGACACACAAAGAGCACCCCTTTAGTTGCACCCTCCAAGTCGCGAGGTCAAATTCAACCTGCTTTCACCCTCGACATTTCATATGGCAAACACAAAGCTAAACTTATGCAGATGGAACGTGTTTTTATTTACAAGTCACGCTGAATACTCTTTTTGCTCGTTTTAACACCAGCTCTAAAAGATTGATGAGAGCTCGAAGATGAGTCCGACAGCACACGTGGGTTTCAGCATTGACAGTACCATGTACTAGCTAACCACATCAAATATTCTCCGGTTATTTTATTACGTAATGTAGAAAATAAGAGCGATAATCATTATTAGAGCCTTTACTAATTGTTAAAACCGCAAGGTGACTTGTTTGAACGATGACGTAGTTTTTACCACTAAAAGTACACCCTAAGTTCATTTTACAGAACAGGTGTTAAATTACAAATACTCTAAGGTCTTCCCTCTGATGCACGCAAATGCTAGCAAAAACTTAAATAAAAAACTTTCTACATTATAGAGTGAAGTTGCAGAAGAAATCTTTTATGTTACGCTTAAATTATTTTATTATTATGTAGTAATTTAAAAAACTAGACATAATTATTGTTACCGAATTAGAAAAAACTATTAATAGCAGTAGCCATTTCTAGTTTACGTTTGTTTTAAACTTTTTAAATTACAGTAATTCGCTTAAATAAAAAATTATTTAAATTAGTGTGTCCCAATTGTTAAATACATTAAAAACAAAAAATATCGAAAGACAAAAACAAAATGATTGTTTCGATTAAATGCAAATTATCCATCAATAAAAAGGTTACTTTGGAATATCAAAACAATAAAATTAAATTTTACAATAAACGTAATGATAAGTATCAATGGATAAATACAGGTATCTTAGGATAAAGTAGAGATTGAAAAGTCAATCTATCGGTGACGGGAAGAAAAGACGGTTTTAATCGAAAGGGATCGCGTATATATTGTCCTGGTCAACCACCTCGTTTGTAAGGTTGCCATGTCTTCTAAAAATATTACTTATACCGCAAAGACACAAAAATTCACTTTAAATATGAATTTCTGATTATTTACATGGTTAGTGGTAACGAGCAACAATTTAAAAACAAAATATAATTAATGCACGATCCAAAAATCAAATGTAAACATTGGAAGAAGTGGCAAAGCAGCATTATCTTGCTAGGTTCAGCTGACACCTGCAGCGTGCGGCTTAGCGTTGGTGGGGTAAGGGGCACATCAAGCCGTGCACTCGCGATCGCCCTCGCCTCCCCCCTCCCCAATCCAACACAAATCCTTAGGACACGACCAAGATATACACACTGTAATCATCTCCATAACGCCGTTGCCACATCTTAAGCTACGTTGCACCCGGTATCTGCGCATTATATCGGAGCTGGATGCAACGGGTGGTCGGCGGGGGCGGTGCAGCGTGGCGTGATGTCCATGACGTCACAAGGCCCCGCGGGGCCCCGGAATACGGCCACGTGTTCGCTCGGATCGGCCCGGACTGCCTGTACTACGCGACCCACAGATCAAGGACAGTTTTACGAGCTCCTGCATGTTGTGCTTAGTAAAGTGCTCCGTGCAACGAGCTTGCGCAGCCCGTTGCCGCAGGCTGACTTAGCTGCAACCAAGGTCATGACAATCATGCCTCAAATGCAGAAAATCATAAACGTATAAAAACAATTAGTCTCGTGCACATTTTTATTATCTCGTATTTTTAGTAGTAAATACTCATTTTTACTGTCTATATGTTCGACTTAATTATTTTAAATAGATCTCGACAAACGAGAATCGCAACGGAATTTAAATGGCAAAATTAGAAACGCCCTTTAACTTGGTTTCCTCAGATGAGACTATTAATACAATTACAATAATTATTTTTTATTTTTCATAATCAGTTTCTTCCGACTGTTATCATTATTATTAACTAAACGTGTCAAGTTTCTTCCAACAAATAATTTATTGAATTCAGCTTTTTTTGAGATTTATCTTGAAAATAATATCAGAGCTATATAATAAAGTTTGCAAAAAGAAGATTTATAACTCTTTTAATAAGTCTCAACACCTCTGACCTGCATAGGTTCAAGGATTGCAGCTCGACATTTCGATTTTAAAAACTCATCATTCATGGCCTTCAGACGCAATATTTTTGAAGCTTACCGTTTTAAATATTATAGGATAAAATCTTTATCTTTCTTATTTTATAAAAAGTTTATATTACTTGCAAGATTTTTATGTAGGAACATAACACAGCTGGTGTGAGAAGTAGCAACTAGTAGACTTCATTGACCTTAACCTATACGTTCGAGTTATAATGTTACTACTTGTTTATATTTATTTAGAAGCTTAACTATAAGTACTAAACGAGAACGAACAGGTTATGCTCATGATTAGAGAGTAACGACTTTTTGCAAATTTCAGTTTATATTAAATATGAACGTTATTTCCGCGAATTGAATAAAATTGAAAAGCGAGTTAACGATGTCAAGAGCTTGGGTTTAGTGCCAGGTGACTCAATCGTGGTGTTCTGTTAAGTAGGGTCGTGTTAAAGGGTCGTGGGGGTACATATCGTGCGGTAGCCGGTAGCAGGATTGCAGGCTAATGCCCGCTAAAGACTTGTGGAGAAGGGGCTTCCGGGAGGGAATCGTACTTGCAGTCAGCGCGGTGTTTCCAGCATCCCCTGCTGCAACGCGTATTGATTACAACATCTGCATGGGAACGCCGTTATGTAGGTCAAGATTTTATGCATCTAAGCAGGGAGTTATCAAAACACGACATATATATTAAGTATAACACCGACGAAATGGTATTTTGCAATTAAATGCAAATTATGAGTAGCTGTTGCTGTTGCACGTACTAGCTATTAACTTATACAGAGAATACTATAAATTACGTGTTCGAGATATGCTATGCAAATGCTGCCAAGAAATGCATGTGTATTACCTTACCAGTAGAGTAGTAGTAGTAGAGTTATTCTACTACTGCACCTCCATATTTCTTACGCGAGTGACACTACTACCAGTACAAAAAAATAATTGCAATAATCAAGCCGGAAAGTTAAAAATACCGTGTTTGCTACACACAGCCCAAGGCAATTGTTGTTAGCGTACGTGCTTGTAGTATCAATTACACCATAGAATTATTATTAAACTGCATTGTGTTTGTAACACATACAGCGCGAACAATGCAATACTCGCAAATTATGAAGTGACAGACAGATAATAAAATCAGCAATATAATAAATAGCTTCGTTCTCGATTGTTATGTTGTGTATGATAAAATACTTTTGTAAATAGGTTAGCGTTTCTATTAGAGGCACAGGTCAAGCTTGGCCAATCACCATTTTTAAGGGAAATACCCTGTATATAAAAAAATATAGAAAACTAGAAACTAACCTCTTTTCTTTGGTTAGTTCTGTTTTGTTACCTCAATACTAATAAAAAGTGGCAAACGCATAAAGTAATTTTCAGAAAAAAGACTAGATAGTACTTATTTACAAAATCATAAAATGCAATTTACAGGGATAGTACAAAAAGTTCTTTTCCTTCTAAATACAGTCACTAAACTAATCTTTCCACTTTTATTTATTTGTTATTTTATTAGCTATAGTAAAATATTAATTTATAAAAAGCTCCTCATTAAAATTCTTCTTTAATAGAATATACAGGGTGTCCCGTGACATCGGATATTTCACCAACGAGTGACCATATTAATTATTCTCAATAGTGGAAGAGTTTTGGACATTTTTAGTTGTTAGAAAACTGCCAAAACCGCAATTTTACTTATCAATTATAATCATTGTTGAGAATGGTTGCCAACCCTGGCGAATCTTGTGCCAAAAAGTCGACAAGGTTTCGTCTATTTAAAATCAACATGTGATACGTACTTTAGTACCATGCCACATGCAAGGTGATTTAAATCGATGAAACTTTTTGGCAAAAGATTTTTTATTTTATGCAATTACTTATGCTCAATTGAAAATTTAAGCAAACAAAATGTTGAAAACGTCAAATGCTTCAATTTCATCCAGTTAGTACACTGTTCGTGTACCTTGCAATATATTAACAATTGTTAAAGAAGTTACGAAGGATAAATTTTAGCGACTGAATACCACAAGTGGCAGTTATATACAAAGTTGAGTTCAACTACTTTTTAAATGCTGCAAAGAGAAAAATATTCATAATATGTTACTTAGGTAACTTGAATATTTCTCCTAATTATTTTTAATGGAACACCCTGTATCTGTTCAGATGATTTGATAGGTTCAATATTTATAAGTTGGTCAAAAATTTACATTTTCTAACTTCTTTTTTGTAAATCGTGGCATGGAAATAACTTAGCTTACAGTTAATGGCTCTAACTTATTTTATATCATGGTTATCTGTTCATTGTGCTTGCACATATGAATACAGTTCATACCATTACTTCTTTTCTGAATTGTCTTATAAAATAATCTGATTTGTAGATAATACTTAGTATTTTTTTTTTACAATTCAAGGTTTTCCAGGCGATTCCAAAATTATCTTGAACAATTATATAGAGCACAATTAAAAATTTTGTTTTTTTGTACCCTTCAGTCTACAACTATAAATGTCCATAACTCCTTCAATACTGAGAATAATCAAAATGGTCACTCTTCATTTTCGACTTGTAGCTGTACACTATACATTGTTCAAATATCGAATATAACATATGTCGTGGGACATCTTGTATAGTTTTATTACAACTTTCCATTGTAAACGATTACACCACTGACAATTCTAGTTTTAGGCCTCGCAATAATATGGGACTAAGTTCTTCTTTTTTGTAGAGAATGCCCAAGATATTCTCTTCTATTTCAAAAGCTTTTAAAGGATTTATCAGAAAACTTCAGAGATTGCTATTTTAGATGATCAACCTACTAAACTTCAGCAATAATATTCAAGTACGTATAAGTATCAGTTAGATTTTGTTTGAAGTTTCAGCAAAATGCCTGTTATGAATTGTATCTCAAAAATGATAATCTTCGAGAATTACGTAATGTAGGAAAGCCCTTGGAACCTCATTATTTATAACTTTAAAGATACTAGAAATTTGATAACTCTGCGTAAAGAATATAAGTTCCAGGCAATCAAAAGCTTCACAAACAAATTTACTAACTGAGATAGTATTTTCTTCCCTCCTGCCCCTAAAAGTTTGAAAATAGGCAACACATCTTACAATCTGTAGTCAACCTTCTCTTTAGAAGTTCAACTTTTGTTGACTGAACAATAAGTCAATAGCTTTGATAATTTAGAATTTTATATTATTCTCTTGTGCATTAAGTATAACAATACGCAATATCTTTTGATCCACTATAAAAATGAACCAAGGAACTATTTGAATCTAAATCCTGCTCTAGTTTATAAAGTTACAGACTATATCAGAAGATTTTCGTTAAAAATGAAAAAGTAAATCGATAAAACCAACAAATTTCGAAAACTGAGCAACAATAGATTGACTAGACAACGCAATTAAGACAAAAGAAATATTAAAATCTCTAGAATTAAAAAGGCTTTGGTTGCTATCTTGATCAGGCGAATCCTAACTGGCCGATTTCTAAAACTCTTTCAAATTCTAAACAACCATATCCACTGCACTGACCAATTTTCAAGGTACTTGTTTAGTAGATGCAATACATTTTAATAAGGACCTTAAATCTTCAAATTATGCCACGATTTCTCTTTGTAAACAAGCGTAGGTCTATGCATGACAGTTTTCGGCATTAAACTAAGACAGAAATTCAAAATCTATGATTTTCGTTTTTTGAGAGTTTCAGTAGTATAGATGAGAGCAGTTCAAACAGTTGAACTACTTTTAATTGCTGTCCAACAGTTTCTGACTACTTTTGAAATTCAGCAAAACAAACAACCGTTAGAATCGACTCCATTTCTGTTTTCTGCTACCATTTTGGTTAATATAAGGAATTTTCCGGGTCACGCTTTCAAAAAAATCTCCTGGAAGCCGACCATTGAATCAAATATCTGAATTCTACAAATGTCTTTAAGAAGCAGAAAAGGTCATCAAGTATCTTCATTTTTTAGACTCAAATACTTTGAGAGGTTAAATGTCACCAGCTTCAGAACATAATCGAAAAGGAATAACTAGTTAATAGTATGTTTTAAAAACTGTATGGTGCTCTACAAATTTATACAAAAAAAGCATGAAGATGCAGAATCTATCAAAACGATATATTTTGGATTTCGAAACTGCCTGGCTGTAGAGGACAAAATATGCACTTTAAGGTAGTAGTTCTTGAAACTTGCCGTGTGCTTCAAGATAGTCGTTAGCTTAGGGCCGTAGGTTGGGTGTATCGGAACTGAATTTTTTGGACTGATCGAAATTTTCAAACAAATCCGGCTTTTCTATCTAAATGAGATCCTTGTACAGTCCAGGCTTTTCTTCGAACCTGTATCGACCAATCAGTAGCAATCTTTAGAAAAATTGAATTTTTGGATCTAGCAATTTCGTCAAAGTTCTTTTTATTAATAGCAACTTTTTAAAAAAAGTAAAACTTATTGAAATAACTAAAAAATATCAACAAGGTAGAAAGCTGAAAACGAATAAATTCCGAGAGTAACACACCGGCACCAAATTGATCTTTAAGACAGGATTCAGCTTTTTCTGTCGATTAAATATTTTTGCTCTAGTCACTCTTTTTGAACTCATGAGTTTTCCAGGTTGTTTAAGCTTTTCTGGATCAATAGAGCTTTTTAGACTAAGCGGGTATTTTGAGGTTTAGCAATGCTACAATCAGGCTTTTGCGTTTTTAGTCAAAGCTATTTAAATCAGGATTCGTATTATGCCTCAAACACCAGCCTGTGCAGGATTGTAGAGAAGTGTCAGAAAGAGTGAGACACGCTGAGCTAAGGGATTTTAAATTCTGGTTCATAAACAATTTCTTTTTCTAAATTGCTATTGTATCTTTAGCGAAAAAAACGTTATAGGCTGAAATAAATTTATTATATCACGACAATCCTATATTATAAAATAAAAGACTCTCTTAAAGGTTCCCAAATTTTCTAAAGGATTACCGACTCATTCTTCCTTGCTCAAATTAAATTATTACAAAAGCAATTTAGGTGTAACCAAATTTGTTTATGTTGCCCTTCCGTAATAGAAGACCGCTAGCCGCCACTCAAATTTTAAATTTATTTGCGTTTTGTAAAGCAAAACTTTGTTAGTAGATTTTTAAGGATTGTAGATTTTTACGTAACAAATTTTAGTTTTTTCTCGGCGTAAGTGAAAGACAAATTCTTTTAATAAAGTTAAACATTTTTGTTTACAACCCATTGCATGTTTCTACCCTAAAATTAATACTTGTAGCTGCTAATAATAACATAAACCACAAAGAAAAACATTTTATGTACATAAAGTTAAATTCACTCAACTTTTGCGCTAGTGTAGTAATTACATGTAAGTGGTATACTTCATGCTTCCTCTTTTGAACAAAAGATGATGTAATTATTATGTAGAACTCGGAGAGAATTCCTGTTTTGTAGATTTTCCTTATTATGCGTTACTAACATGACCCTGAATTATTATAACATTGTAATCTACGTGATCCTTTTCAAAAACGCAGGTGAATTTCAATTAGGATTTATTCCAGGTTGCACACACAAAAAATGAATGGAACAATAAAAATGTAATAAAATTGTTAAACTGCCTTTAACACTACATATTTTAAAATTGCTAGTGCTGTGCTGAATTCAAATTTTTATTTTTTGGTATTTAAGTTTCAATACACACATTATTGAAAAAGATGATTAGACTATTTATTAGTTTTTTATTTTGTAGAATTTTGTATACAAGGTTACAAATCAGAGATAAGTAACTTATAAGTTATAGTTAAATCGTGAGGAAAAAACTCGATTTTGTTTTTGAACCAAAAAACTTTAACTTGAAATTATTATACAACCTTTTTAGGAATTTCTGTTCTTAGCTGCAAACAGCAAGATTAAAACGCGTTTCCTTCTTTTTTCTGTAATGACTGATGAAGAAATGTTGGGCAAGTTTTAATCAGATTAATGAATAACGATTAATAATTACAATTTAAAATTTAGTCGTTAATCGCCACGAACAATTTGTGAATAAATTAATCGTTAATTGCAAGAAACCATTAACGATTAAATTAATCGTATGAAACGATTAATAATTACATCTGTCGTATACATCGTTTAATAGTAACATCAATGGTATTAAACTGTTTTAAAATATCTAATCATATTGATTATCAAACATCTCGATTAATTGAATAGTTAGTTAGTTTTCACACAATTAACAATCAGTTTAATCGTCAATCGTTTTGCGCGAATAACTATCAATCGTCAATTGCGATTGAATTTTTAATGATATACTTTAGTTCATCAATCGATTAGAAAAATTGAATCAATGAATTTCCAACTCTGCGATGACGCATGACAAAAATATACCAACACTGGTAGAATAGAAAAAGCACTTTTAAAAGTGCCGCCTTTGCAATTGCTGCCGAACATCTAGGAAGTTTATGATGCTAGATTACCACTTGCTGACTGTTCCTGAACACGTGCAAGATATTGAGGATAACTGTTTTGGTTGACAATGAAAGGCCACGGTTTGACATGCATCTAAGGTGATAAATACCGACTGCTTGCTCTATAACTGATGCAACATGAGGATATACATCTATTTAAAAGTTTTGACTTCTTAGTACCACAAATGGAAGTTTTCATCAGAGACGATCTAGCGTGGCTACCGTCATAACTGTACTTACCTAGACAGTTTCTAAATCTGCTGATTGTCAAAACAATTGCAAAAAGAAATTAAGAGGTTTTGGCTCTTATAAAAAATACGCCGAAAATTAATAGAAATACACACAGTCTCTGTTTAATTTTGAAATTAACCATTTTTATTCTAAAATCAAACAGGGTTTACTTTCTAAAAGAAAGCTCCCATAATTCCAATCTTTCTATAAATCAAATCAATAAAGAAATTGTAGGTCATTGCAAAACACCTACTTTACAAGTATTGCATTTCATAAAGGAAAGAATGTGCAAGTTGCAAATTCTGGTTAGCCCAACATAAAGAAGTGTATCAACCTTTGTCATGCTGTTGTAAATAAAAATATTATTATAGTAAATGCAGAATGCTTAGATAGTAAAAAAGTGAAAAAAATTGGAAAGCTAATAAACAGTATTATCATTTAATTGGTTTTACTCAATCCATCCATGTTCGCTGCTAATAAGTCTTACAATTAGCTTAAAAATAAGAGGATGTCATTATGGTACTTGATGAGCTATGACCTATCAAATTCTTTTCGCCGTTTACTGAGCATAGAACAACAGTACTAACTATCTGACACCTTGCCTTCTATATGAAGTTTCTATTTTGAGGTAACCTATAGATCTTTGCAATGGAATTATAGACCGAATTTAATTCTCGAACATTGCAGAAAGCTTTCCCTTCAAAATTGTCAGTTCGGTTTTGCCATAGAGAAGACTTAAACCAAATACTGATTTTGATCTTCGCCGTTTTTATCATTCTTACTTATTTTAACTAACACAGCGAATTCTTTTTTTTTATTTCAAGTCATAAACACAGAACTGAAAATGAAGCAACTTTATTACCACTGCAATATCAAATGAGGTGATTTGGAAAAACATGGTTATAACTTGACAAGTTCTAAAATGTGTAATTTCTGCAAAAACTGTGAAAAATAAAACTCGAAACATCAAGATGTTCAGACACATCTGAATATGCCAAATTGAACACATTTAAGTTTTTGATCTAAAAAAACAGGTATCCTGAGATAAAAGATGGGCAACCTTAATTTAATAAAGTTATAATAGAGACATTCCAAGAGATATTGAACAGTCACGAAACATTTTCGTAAATGCTCAAGTTTTTTGAAGGCAGCTGCCCTGAGGGTAACCTTCGTGTACCGCGATGTCTACTTGGCAATCTCCCAGAGTAATTTTATTTCCAACACCAACTTCAGAATTTCAATTTTAAAACTTTCAGAAAATGATGACATTGATGACTTAGTCTTTGTCAATCTATTACTTTTGAAACCGATGGCGTTTTTCCGTGAAATCGAAGTATAATTAAAGAATCGTTATTAGAACAATACGCTGCGATAATCTTTATTATGTTTAATGTATTTAAACTGTATCTTTGTATTTGATCACTCTGTATACTTATAAATAAAACACAAAGTCCATTTTTACGAGTAACGTTAAACTTTTCATTATCTAAAAAATAATAACAAAGTGGAAGAAAAGAGTGAAATTATTGGTATCTACCTGAAGTACATACAAGCATCACAGTCACGTATCTAGGACATGCATGTGCAACCAGCACCTTACTACCCAGATGGCGTAATCCCATCGCTTCATATACCGGCGGGTATTCGTTGCGATAGGTTGCGGATTGCCCTTTGTTTTACAGATTTATTGCGTAATGACTAGAACTAACGCATTTAGTGTTCCATTAGGCACCGGACGTTTCTCCAGTAATAACGGCGACCCGTCCTTCTAGAGCAATGAGAGCTCATAGAGCTCTTATTTCCTGATTATTGCGAGCGACGTGCACATAAAGAGACGTGATGAAATACTTTTAGTGGAAGCTGCCGACGATTAGTTCCAGTTTCTAAATTTACGCTGATATCGTAAACCATTATACCATAACGCAAGTTGATTTTACTGCTCCCATCTCCGTAGCAATAAAGTAATAAATAAAACTATTGTGAACCTATTGTTGACAGTATTACAAGAAGGCAACCCTAGAAGATATTTCTTTGCTTCTGGTGTGCAGTAAAAATATTATTGTTAAAACATGTCAATGTCGGCAAAAGAGTAAAAGCTTTCGGCTTCAATTAACTAAAGCTAAACTATAGTTGGACTTTTTAAGACCACCAAGGAAATACAATTTCTAAATAATATTGGACGTTGTTGAAAGATAATTCTTGAAGACACTTCAGAAAATGCCGACTTTGTCGTCCTTTTGAAAGATATTTATGGCTATGGTACTTTGTAAATAGAAAATGCAAAAAAGGTCATGGTCGAATACCTATTTAACTATTTAGTTAAGCTCAAAACGTATTGAATAAACTTATTTATAATAAAACCAACAAGAATTGCTGTTTGCCATTTATTTATAGCCCTTTGTTAGTAAACAGTTTAGTATTAAATAATAATAATAAAAACATTTATTTAAATTAATTAGAAAAAAACATTTACGTATATAACACATTTGTAAAGTAGCAAAATAAGAAGTTATTCAATAGCCCTATTTAAAAATAAACTAATTTAGGTAATAAATAATAAATATACCTTAAAATTTATTTGTTCACAAACGTCGGTAAAATATCCTCAATGGAAAAATTGAAGAAAAAAGTTGATCTTGTATACAGAACCAGAGTGTTCAACGGGCCTTTTTCAAAATAAACAAATTTAATTTGTAACACATTCAACACGGAATAAAATGTGTTTGTTTATAAAATAATTTCCATAGAAAAATCTGAAGATACTTAATACATAACCCTGAGTATCCTAACACAGGAAATACATAAATTAAAATTTTACACATAAGGAAACAAATTATCTTGTATATAAATTAATTTGTTTTTTCAGCATTTAAATATTATTTTATTGATACAGTATAATCAAGATCCCCATTTAATATACCACAATAATAAAACGGTAACCATAGACACACTCGTTTTCGGTATACCTATCATAAATTAATAATACGAGGGATATTCAAGAAAATACCGTAATACCTTTTCGATCAAACAGAATAAAGCCATCTACTTTTCACACCAGCCAGCTATGGTTAATAAAATGATTTCCAATCTGAATACTCATTGCAGTTCACTAGAAAATGTATGTAATTAGTGATAAGAATATTTAGTCGTGTAAGTTGGATAAGAATGTTTTAGTTGTGTAAGTTGGCTGAACTAATTATTATTGTATCTTGATACTTATAAAAATTAATGTTTCTTATTAATTCCAAATGTGTTATAGTATTATTACTTCTGTTTATAATTAAAAAGTTTATATATCAGGTTATGGGCCCAGACGTGAAAAGTGAACTGATTAATTTAAAAATTTCAGATAAAAAAAAAGTTTGTTGTGTTTTTGTCTTAACCTCAATGTTTTCGTCGTGTTTGTTGTGCTCCAGTTTTCGTTTATTGTAATCAATAATAATAACAATGTCTACAACTAACACTGTTTATGCTGTTCCAATATTAAAAGGAACAAATTTCAATAATTGGAAATTTAGGATTTTATCAATTTTAAAGAGAGATCAGTGTGCCGATGTAATCGATGGTGTAGTTCCCACAGATCCGGATAAAAAGAAAGAATACGAGGTATGTGAGAAAAGTAATGAGACTGATTTCATACTAACCAAAGTTTTTATTTTTTTCAAACAACAATGTTATCCCCTTCAAAGTTCCCTTGAGTAGCTATACACCGGCGGAGTCGTTGTTCCCACTCTTGGTAGCAGCGCTGGAAGTCTTCAACTGGTATGGCTTTTAACTGGTCGGTCACAGTCTTTTGAATGTTCTCCAGAGTTTCAAAATGACGTCCTTTTAGGACATGTTTCAATTTCGGGAAAAGGAAAAAGTCACAATGACTCAAATCAGGTGAATAGGGGGGATGAGGAACAACAGTAATGCGTTTTGAGGTCAAAAATTCACTGATGGAAATTGCTGTGTGACACGGAGCATTGTCATGATGTTTGTCAAAATTTGATGCACAGTGAAAGTGTTTAAATTTAACTGTTCACTCATCATCCTTATTGTTAAACGACGGTCTGATCTCCCAAGAGCTCTCACACGTTCAACGTTTTCGTCAGTTTTTGAAGTTGAAGGTCTCCCTGAGCGAGGTTCATCTTCAACGTGTTCTCGGCCGTCCAAAAATGATTTGTGCCAGCGGAAAACTTGTGCTCTTGATAAGCACTGTTCCCCATAGACCTGTTTCAACTTTTCAAAAGTCACACTCGCGGATTCACCAAGTTTAACACAAAACTTTATTGCACAACGTTGCTCTAAATTCCGATGCTCCATTTCTGTAACACACAACAAAAACACAACTTCACTGATGACGCTGTCAAAAATAATGTGTTAGCTATACGGAGTTGTAACTCGGACTGAGGAAGTGGAAGCAATAAACAAACCGGTTTAGCACAGGCCGGTAGACACAACGTTGCCAAATCTCCCTCAGTGTTGCCAGTCTCATTACTTTTCTCACACACCTCGTATGAGGTAATAGACGCCAAAGCACAAGCAATTATAATTCAAGGAATTACAGATAAACATCTAGATATAATTAAAGATTGTGACACTGCAAAAACTCAATTAGATGCATTAAAAGCTGTTTTTGTGAGAAGTAGTTCTTTCACAAAATTAATATTATGGCGTAAACTTTTCAATTTAAAATCAAAAGGAACTGATAGATTGGAAGATCACTTTATGAAATTTAATACCATTATAAGAGATCACAAAATCTCGGCTCATCAATTGATGAAACCGATCGTGTCTGTCACCTCTTATTATCGTTACCACCACAGTATGACACTGTGATAACTGCAATTGAAACACTAACTGATGTTAAAATGGACTTCGTCAAAGCTAGATTGTTGGATGAAGAACTAAAATTAAAAGATAAAAATACTAATACTATTAAAGATCATTCTGAAGTAAGTTTTAAAGCTTCAAATAATAATTATACATACATATTTTCCGCGTGGTGATAGATCTCAGTATAATTACCAGAATAATTTTCGAGGACGTGGAAGAGGAAGAGTACGCAGCAGAGGCAATTTTTCACGTTATCCTGCTAAGCCTCAGGCTAACTTGGCAAATGAAAATAATATTTTGCTATATGCTACTAATGCATGCAATCAATCAAAATTACCTCAGAATGCCTTGGTTCTTGATTCACGGGCAAGTAACCATTTTTTGAAAGAAGAATTACTGCCATATATGAAAAATGTAATTAAACTAGAAAACAAGCTAAATATTAACTTGGCAGATGGAAAAGTTATTAGTGTATCCTTAAAAGAAGACCTGATAGTAAATTGTCAGGGTAAAATATTAACAATAGAAGCTCTTATTGTTCCAAATATTAAGCGCAATTTACTTTCTGCTTCAAAAATTGCTTCTAGAGGTTTGAAAGTTGTAATAAGAGAAAATGATGCTATTATATGTGGTCAAGGTTTTAAATTAGTCTGCAAAAAATTCAATGGAGTGTATATTCTTCAAGTTGACAATTTTAAGAACGAGAATTATTGTAATGTGACAATAGAAAGTGGCGAGCTGTGGCACAAGAGACTTGGTCATCTTGGGAAGGATGGACTTGTACAATTGGGTCTGCCCTATCCTGAAAAAGTGTGTACATCCTGCATAGAAGGCAAAGCTTGCAGATTACCTTTTTATAAGCAAGAAAAGAGTTCACAGTGCATAGGGGACTTGATCCATTCTGATATAAGCGGTCCCGTGACTCCTTCAACTTTATATGGTGAAAGATATTTCCAGGTAATCTTGGACGACTATTCTCATTTTGTAATAGTTAAATTATTAAAGAATAAGTCAGAAGCAGCTGACAACTTAATTTCATACATTCCTACAATGCAGACACAATTTGGTATTACTCCTAAGAGGGCGAGAATGGGCAATGGAGGGGAATTTGTGTGTAAATATTTCCAAGACTTTGTTGATAAGAATGGTATACAGTTAGAATATACAATTAGCCACTCCCCTCAGATGAACGGCAAGGCTGGACGCCTAAACCGGACTTTGTCAGACAAATTACGTGC
This sequence comes from Ignelater luminosus, assembly GCA_011009095.1. Taxonomy (NCBI): domain Eukaryota; kingdom Metazoa; phylum Arthropoda; class Insecta; order Coleoptera; family Elateridae; genus Ignelater; species Ignelater luminosus. Next base: position 154,755 of record VTPC01000560.1, read on the forward strand.
TAAAATCATTGATTCAGGAATACCAAAGTATTTATGGGGTGAAGCCTATGAATTAAACAGATCCCCCACTTCAACTTTAAATCGCAGGAAAACTCCTTCAGATTTATGGAATGGTAGAAATGATTTGAACAAATTACGAGTTTTTGGTTGCCGTGCCTGGCATACGATCATTCCCAAGGAAAGTAAACTAAATCCCAGGGCAGTTCGTGCAGTAATGGTAGGGTACTGCGGAGGTGGATATCGGCTATGGCTTCCGGGAGAGAAGAAAGTTATTAGATCTCGAGACGTAAGGTTTGATGAAACTGTTATGGAATACTATGCAAAAGAAAAAGCCAATGAAAAACGGGTAAACGAGCCAGAAGTTAGGTTTTTAGTCCCTCCTGAAATTACAAATGAAGAACCAGAAAGAACCGAGGAAGAAAATATAAAGGAAGAAGAACAGGAAGTTAATGAAAAAAATGTTGTTGAAAACAATAATGAAAAATTTGAAAATAATGAGAGTAGTAGTAGTGAAAGTGAAGAAGAAGGGAGACCAATAAGAGTAATAAAGCAGCCTGGTTACCTTAAAGATTACGAACTTTTTACAGCATATTGTTTTCTTACTGCCTCAGAAGATGTGCCAAATTCATATGAAGAGGCCTGTAAATCAGAAGAATGGAGAGAAGCGATTCGAAACGAGTTGGATTTTCATAAGAAGTTAAGTACGTGGAATCCTTCAGATTTGCCCCCCGGCAAAACAGCAATTGATACTCGCTGGGTATTTAAGATAAAAGAAGATGGTTCGAAGAAAGCCAGACCAGTGGCAAGAGGGTTCCTGGTTCCGAATGAACCATATGAATTTTTGTATGCACCTGTATGCAGAATACCTACAGTTAGACTATTGATCTCAACGGCAGTCCAACATGATTGGAAATTGAAATAAGTAGTCGTGCCAACGCCTTTTTTAAATGGCGATCTAGAAAGTGAAGTGTACATAAAAGTACCAAAGGGTTTAGTATGTGAGTCAAAAGTTTTAAGACTGGATCGTTCATTGTATGGACTCCAAAATTCTCCGAAGTGCTGGAATGAAAAATTTTCAAAAGAAATGAACAAGCTTGGATTCAAACATTCAATGTATGATTATTGTCTCTATTTTAAAAAGAATGTTTATTTAGTTTTGTTTGTGGACGATGCTATGATAACAGGGGATGATTGTGAAGTTATTGAACTGCTAAATAATTTACAAAAAATATTTAAAATAAAGAATCTCGGGGAACCGAAATCGTTTATTGGTATGCAGATTGATCATACTTCAGATGGAATATTTTTGTCTCAGTCTAATATGATAAATCAATTGCTTAAGGAATTTAGAATGGAAAATTGCAAAACCGTTTCAACTCCAATGGAAGCAAATTTTAGTACAAAAGATGCTCCGATAAAGACAGAAATTCCTTATAGAAAGCTAATATGTGGTCTGATGTACTTATCTGTGACTACAAGACCAGGCATAGCATTTGCTACATCACTGTTAAGTCGCTACTTAGATACTCCTACTGAAGAGACATGGAAAGCTGGTAAACGCATTCTTCGCTATTTAAATACAACCAAGAATTTTGGACGTACGTTTACCAAGGGCAATCCCGTTCTAGAAGGCATGTGTGATGCAGATTGGGCCGGAGACAGAGCTACAAGGAAGAGTGTTAGTGGTTTTGTCTGCTGTCATGCTGGCAATCCAATCGCCTGGCATTCAAAAAAGCAAGCCTGTGTCGCATTATCATCTATGGAAGCAGAATATATTGCGGCAGGCTTAGCGGCTCAAGAATTGGTTAATTTACGTGGAGTACTCTCAGAATTAAATAATGAAACAAGTGAAAGTGTAGTGCTAAAAATAGATAATGTCAGTGCAATTTCGCTAATGCATACATTTTCAAATAGCAAACATATTGAAATCAAACATCATTTTATAAAAGATTTGTGTCAGAATAAAATTCTAAATGTCAAATATGTAAATTCTAATGAAAACACAGCAGATATTTTTACAAAACCTTTATGTAAAGAAAAGTTTGAAAAATTTAGAAATAATTTATTATCTGCTAGTAAAGCTCAGTAAATCTTTTCTTGATTGATACATAATGTGTATACCTACTTATTTTTGTTTTTGTATTTTCTGATTATGTTATCCTTTTCTTAGTATAATTTGTATTTAATTTGATTGTAAAAATTTTAACTTTTGTTATAAAATAATCTAAACTGTAAATAATTATCAGAGTCAATTAGATATAGGACTTGGTTTGTTTGCAACTTATAATGAATATCTAATTGAGAGAGGGTGATAAGAATATTTAGTTGTGTAAGTTGGATAAGAATGTTTTAGTTGTGTAAGTTGGCTGAACTAATTATTATTGTATCTTGACACTTATAAAAATTAATGTTTCTTATTAATTCCAAATGTGTTATAGTATTATTATTCTGTTTATAATTAAAAAGTGTATATATCAATTAGCATCATGTCTTCAGTAAAACTGTAAAAGGCTCCATTATCTTAAAAACAACTTTTTGACTAGCACGTTGCCTAAAACGCTTCTTTCGAATTTAACATCAATATATGGTTATAGTACTTTTCATCTTTTTAGGGACAGTCTGTATTGTACATTCTTATCGAAGAAGAAAAAACAATGAGAACTGAAAAACGCTATCAGGTCTTAGGTGTTTTCTAAACCCTCTCGCTCACCTGAAATGCACACCTCAAGTTCTATGAACAGAAAGTCCCTTTCTAAACCTAATAGTTCTGGTATCATTCAGCTACTTACTGTGAGCTATCGATCAAATCTAATAACTTGTTTTAGTAATATATTTAATGAATATTTTATTTGGACAAGCTGTTAATATGCCAAACGTCAAGTTCCATAAATATGTCTTCAATGAATTCGTTCTATGATATTCCTGCGCAAACTCTAAGCTTTTTCATTAAAAATGAAAATTAATTCACTCTACAGTACCATAAATGAAAATAAAAAAGAAACAGCTACCACTTGATCTAAAACCATAAATTCTCGGCTACAAGTTAATTTCGAGTTTATCAATAAAGCTTGAATTCGGTATCAAACTTCTAAGTCATTTAACTGATGACCATAAACAAACTCTGAATTCGTTGCTTCAGATAACTTACACACAATGTAATTAGTAAGTGGAAGTTTTAGAACTCTGGCCCAAACGCCAAAATTGGGCTATATATCCGCATTCAAAAAAATCCCATGACCGATAGTTCGATCCAGTTCAAAATCTCATCATCATCATCATCAAATGGACCTATCAAAATTTGTTGTCTTAATCAATTTTGAGCTGCCAGATTTAAATTTAGACAACACATCAATCTACGAGTACCATCTGCAGTTCGACAGCAATTTGAAAAATGAGTACAATTAAAAGAAGATTCCATAAAATTTGAGTTCATCTTCTTGTTCTATTCAAGATATGTTCTTCATTCTGCCGTCTTCACAGGAAGCTATACAATTTAATTTGAAAACAACAGATTAGTGTCTAACGCTCTTTCGAAAAGTTAAAATTTTAAAATCGTCAATCCAAAAGTAAGTTACTGTACAGAATTCCACAACTATTACAACACATTCTTGAACGTTCTGCCAGGATCAGCTCAAGATGTTAGGCGTCGGCGCTATTTGTTAAGGGGCGCGAAAGAAGAGCCCTCCCAACGTCTATTTCGGAGTCCGTCTGGTTGGATTCTGACGGGACCCCACATACTTGGAGACGCAAGGACGCAAAAGCATGTTCTGAACCGGTTCTAGCCAAAGTTCAGATGCAAACCGAGTTTTGGAATATCTCAGGCTGTTGGAGCACTTGCCGTTAGTGGTGAAATAAAAAATCGTATTGGATTATTTAATGGTTTTATTGTACATCTCTTACTGTTGTAAGGCTTGATTCTGAGTCTCTTACGCACTTCTGCTGTGAAGTGTTGTCTTGACCTGAATGGTCACATATGCTAACAGAAAACTAAAAACAAAAATGCTACTGTTCTATTTTTGTCCGTTCACCTTGAAAACATCTCGTAGAACCCTCCTCAAGGGATCCTTCCGAGAACTACAGATATATAAAGTGCTTAACATATGCTTAACACAGGCTTCTTATAGATCGTTTTGCATCATTCAAATCGGTTAAGCCTTTTGAGTCTGTAGAACATCCTCAGTTGGTTGTTTGTATTCTTCAATCAGTTTGAATTTTGCGAACCAATTGTTTCTCTCAGGTTTTTTTTCTTTCCACCAGTTTGGATTTTCGGACAGAATTCTCAACTACATATGAACTTGAACCATTTGCATCAGAATACAAGGGCTTATGTGCAACACGAAAGTCTTTTCGTTTTAAGATCATGAAGCAACAAAATTCTAATTGTAATCGGTTTTACCAAGTGTTTCACATGTGGGAGAAATTTGGAACTGAAGTTTGAATCATTTTTGCTGTCCAAGAATCATTACCATAATGAGATTTTGATGCACGATCTGATAGTATAAGATGGGGCACTGTCGTTACTAAACCTTTTTGATTGTCATGTCAATTAAGCGACCAAAACTAAAAGGCAAGCAGTAACCCTAAAATATTTGTTATTGACTGCAAATAATAGTCATGGATTTCTTCCCTCTGAAAAGTAAAGACCATGAATTTGCTGTCTTGTTGCACCAAACCTAATTGGCACATTAATACGTGCATGTTTCCATTCTATTCCAACAGTTGCGAAAATTGCTTCCATCTCATCTAGTTAGATAACAGAAACATATTTAAGTGTTGTTCTGGTTAGAGGAACGAAAGTTATTTTTGGCAAAAGAAAATATCTTGTTAAATTTTACTAAATTTTCCAGATTCTTGAGTAAAAACTGAAAGAGTACCTATTTTTGTTTCGGGCGGACTAAGGAAAGAAGACATTTTGCACTCTTCACAAATGTGTTCTTGATTTGTAATGGTTCGTGCAAGAGTTTTTTTCCAAGATTTAGTAACTAGAGGTTTCGAAACCCAAACAAAACCCAAGTGATCTTGTCTATTTAATACGTTAGTATCCTGTATCTCGAAGGATTACCTTAAAGATGACGATTCTACGCATTTTCAAATGTTTTGATATTGCTTTTTATTTGAGAGAGATAAAACTGAAAAATAAGTGAAGGATAAAATTTTCTTATCAAAGTTTCAAGATGTTTTCAGAAAAATATGGCGGGTACTGGGAGAAAGACACCAATATTTCGACGGTACCAAACGTGTTAAAGGTACCTGGTCGGTATTTCCCATGTTTGTTTTGGAGTCCGATAAGAATGTTTTGGAGTGGAGCTCTAGAGGCACCCGCATGTCCCTATTTCGGAGTTCGATGGAGATTCTCCTCATAGGCGCTCGCGGAAAACTTTCAAATTCAAGCCTAGTTGCAGTGAAAACATAATTTAATAAAAAAGGAAAAGAGATACGAGGTCTGTTCAAAAAGTATCGCGAATTTTGAATTTCCACGGGTTACGGATATTCGATTTTCGATTTCTTTGTGGCGTTATGTTGGTACTCATGTCCCTCACGAATGCCGACAAGTTCGGCCATTTTGAATGTTCAGTTAATTTTCGACAGCTGTTTTGCTTGGACCTGTTTTGGCCCGTCTTCGATTTTTGCCTATTCTAAAAAATGGATCAAAGAATCTGTATCAAATTTTGTGTGAAAAACAAAATTAAGTGCGCGGACGCATTCCAAATGTTAACTGTGGCATATGGTGAAGCTACCTTGGACCGAAGCAACGTTTATCGGTGGTACAAAATGTTCTCAGAGGGCCGAAAAGCTGTGAACGACGAAGAGCGTGCCGGACGCCCGAGCACGTCAACAACAGACGAAAACATTGATGAAGTGAAGAAAATAGTATTGGCCAATCTTCGAATCGCCGTTAGAGAAGTTGCTGAGGACCTAAACATATCGATTGGCTCGTGCCATTCAATTTTTACCAATGATTTGGGCACGAGACGGGTCGCCGCGAAATTCGTACCAAAATTGCTCAATTTCGACCAAAAACAGCATCGCATTAACATTGCTAAGGAGCTGTTGAACTCTGTCCACGACGACTCAAATTTGCTCCAGAGGGTCATAACTGGTGACGAATCATGGGTTTATGGTTATGACGTGGAAACCAAAGCTCAATCATCCCAATGGAAGCTGCCGCACGAGCCAAGACCGAAAAAAGCGCGCCAAGTTCGGTCTAATGTGAAGGTTTTGCTTACAGTTTTCTTCGATTGCAGGGGCGTGGTGCATCATGAGTTCTTGCCACAGGGTAGAACGGTCAATAAGGAATATTACCTGCAAGTTATGCGCAATTTGCGCGAAGCAATCCGCCAGAAACGCCCGGATTTGTGGAAGAACAAAAATTGGCTTTTGCACCATGATAACGCCCCTGCTCACACATCGTTGCTTGTGCGCGAATTTTTGGCCAAAAACAACACACTAATGATGCCGCAGCCACCGTATTCCCCAGACCTGGCCCCCTGTGACTTTTTCTTGTTCCCGAAACTGAAGAGGTCAATGAAAGGACGACGCTACGCTACGATTGAGGAGATAAAGACGGCATAGAAGGAGGAGCTGAACAAGATCACAAAAAATGATTTTTGAAGTGCTTCGAGGATTGGAAAAAACGTTGGCACAAGTGTATAATATCTGATGGGGATTACTTTGAAGGGGACAAAATAGATATTTATGAATAAATAACTAATTTTTGAAAAAACACAAAATTCGCGATACTTTTTGAACAGACCTCGTAGGTGCGGAAAAATAATTTTTACTTAAAAGTGCCGACATGCTTTGAACCGGCCCTGGTTTTATGCTGAGTTGATGGATAAGAGAGATACGGTACTGTGCATAAATAAGAACAAACAAATAATAAATGAATATATTTGGGTTCAAGGTTTTACAATCTCTCTGTACATACAATAGGTGTTCGAGCTTGCTCACCAAAATACGTAGAATCTTCTTTGACAGAATCTTCTTTTTTAATAAAGTAATATTCTTGCAAACTCCTGAAACAAATAATAAAACGTATTAGTCGGGGCTAAAAGCGATTTAATTGTTAAATATAGAGTAAAGAAGGTAAAAGAGTAGAAAAATAAAAAACGACTGAAGATTAGTCAGAAGATAAGGAAGGAGTACATAAGCTAAGACAGTTCTGAACCAAACCCCATGAGAACTAAATGTTATGTTTTTTCTGGTTTTTCATGTGTGTGTACTACTTTCATCAGCTTCAATATTTTACTTTCAATAAGTAAAAAATTATTTTGCTCTGTTTGATTTTATGGATCAAAAGTTGTTAAATAAATTGAATTCATTCGTATCATGTAATTTACTTATAACCATTCTATGGTATCTAGGTTTTCATAATCCGTTGAGGAAAAACTGAATCTCTGATTCTCTTTGTTAGCAGTAATTAATTTTTATTTTTTGATATTTTATTAAGAAATTCTCATTTACTTTTATTTTTGTTTTTCGTTATCCGCTGACAAAAAA
>VTPC01000560.1:180519-227906 GCA_011009095.1 Ignelater luminosus
ATGTTACAGTTAAAACATTGAGATTTATTATTCCAACACCCAATACAGAAAAGAGCCTCTGGCATGCTAATTCCAGTGTTTCACCACCACCCATCTCAGATTTTCCTTGTACATTTGTAAAAATGTATTAATTAGAGAAGACAGTGTGAATCATCAAAATCGACGCGAATGGACGTATCACAAACAAAACAAGACAGTCAGACGAACATCAATGCAATGCGTAGCACACACTGATTTGCAAAAACGAACTCGACCGAACAGTTTTGTGTTTCTGCGCTGATGAGTCACACTGCCTTTTCTAACATACATATTTAGATCTCAATCTTGTAGTAGAAGTTGCATTTTCTTTGCAGCTAGACTTCTGTCGACTTGTCTATTATACAGTGTGTCCACATTTTCATGCTCGCTATTGGGATCTCGATAATTTTAAGAGATACGAAGTCGGTTAAATTAAAAAAAATTGGCTATTTTGGAGATCAGTTTACTTATGCTTTTGTTTTTTCAAAAAAGTTCACGGCTCACTAGATATTTGCTAAAAACGAAATTATCTTATTTTTTTTAAAGTAAAATATCTAAGGAACGAGCAAAGATGGAAAAGAACAGCAAAGGGGGTGTTTTAGAGAATTTACTCCGAAACACAAAAAAATTATTTTCAAAATTGCCTTTTGTTTTACTTCGGCGGTGAAGCGTAAATCCAATTTTTTTCTAATGGAACGTCTACTTGATTTCCATATTACTGAACTGCACGCCTTAAATGCTTTTCAGTGATACAGGGTTTGACATAGCTATTCTGTTGTTTTACCGAGTTATGAAGTAAAAATCATTTTTCATCATAGTGTGCCATGACATCTAAAACGCAAAGTCGTGGAGTTTTATCGAAGAAATTCATTTGTTATGGAAAAATTACTAAAACAAAATAAATACGCTTTTGTGGAGCATTAGCTGCTTATTTGATGCTATCTGTGAATGCTCAGTAAAGTATCTTAAAAGCGTCTTTTGTTTTGTTTTAGCAATTGTTACATAACAAATGTAATTTATCTGACAAAAATCAATTTTTAAAAAGCCATGGCACACTAAGTGGGAAATGCTTTGTATTTAAAACAAAAAATAAGATAATTTCGTTTTTAGCAAATATCTAGTGAGCCGTGAACTTTTTTGAAAAACAAAGCATAAGTAAGTTGATCTTCAAAATAGCCAAATCTTTTCTAATTTAACCGACTTCGTATCTATTACAATTTCGGAAATCCCAATAGTGAGCATCAAAATGTGGACACACTGTATGCATCCTAACCTGTTGACTGTTCATTGTTAATATCTATCACTATTTTCTAGGTTTTATCAATATTTATGCAACAATGTACTAGATTACTGATTGAAAATAAATTTCGTATATAAATATGAAATTTTCGAGATAGCAAATGTCTTGCGAGTTCTAATTACTGGAATATATCACACCTAATCAATGTAGAAATTTTTTGATTTACCCTTTAACAATACTGCGAATCTCATTTCAATAAATGCAAGAAAAGATTTTCTGTTTCTTGTTTTCAGGTTTTGGGAATCTTAAATCTAGAACAAAGAATATAAGTCTGATTCAAAATAAAACGCGGGTTCTGTTAGAAAACCTTCAAAATATACACTATATAAGAGGATTTTTTTCTCGGATGAAATCTACAACCTTTATAAAAAGCTTAAACGAAAGGGAACGTTTTATACGTTATCCCAAAGAAACTAGGTAAAATAAAAACCAAATCCCATAAATATCATGAAAGAAAATAAGTAACGAATTTATGACTTCAAGAAAATTAAATTGAAATTTGAGGTTATGTTATTAACTATTAAAGTATTATTAACTACGATAGTTTCATTATGAAAAATTAAGTGTCTAAAAATAATCTAGACATTTAATTTATGCGGCATTGCGATGGCAGTTTGATTTGTCGGTAGCAATAAACAGTAAACCACGATTATACACGATTGGGACTGGCTACCTTATTAAGCTGGCAGTTCATCATCGTGCGATTATGGTTATAAAACAGCGAATGCTTGCTGCATTCCGATATGCAGTTTATTGCAAATACGATTTGGTATATGCGTATATGCTTTCGTAAGTCAACAAAACCACATGCGCAAATCGTTACAGAAATGCTCCATTAAATTTTCGTTACGGTATTAATTAATCACGCAGAGTAAATAAATCTCGACTAAACCGATTGTTTACGTTGTCTGTGCTACTGCAGTTAATAATATCTGTAAAGTATTTAAAACCACCGTTTAAATTTAAATTTACCTTTGTGGTTTAGCTTTCCATATTACGCAAAGCTGTTTGTGTACAAAAATATTACTTTTGTTTCAAAATCAATAAATATTTTAAAAATCAAAAAACAATTGCATGGATGTAGTATGAAAACAATGACTTGTATTCTTATGTCATAAACAATCATTTTTACGATTTTCCAAGATTATTATTTTTAGAATTTCTTTCAAACTCATAAATTCTAATCTACCAAATGCGGTAGCCCTCCATCAAGCTTCTTAGGAGAGCTAGATACTGTCAAAAAACCAAGAAAAAACTTTGGAAGCTAATCCTCTACTATTGCCAACAAGCAAACCCTCATCTTGATACGACTAGCTTCTTCTGAGGTATAGAATAGGCATCTGTTGAAACAAACAAACGACGATCGTTTGGAAGCCAGTTTCCTACTATGACTATTAGCGAAAGTGCCATTTCTACTTTCCGTTTTTGAAATACAAATAAAAGACGATTACTAGTGTCCAGATGTTTCAAAAATCTTAATGTTTTCAGTTTAGAGTTTTCTTATAGAAAAAAAGCATTCAGATACAATCAGAGATAGAACACAATATTAAAAGTGTCAAAGGTCAGAATAAAAAAAGAATGGACTAAGAGATAATTAATTTCGTGGAAATTACCGTTTCGGTATTCATTCACAACACGAAGGAAAAACACGGAAAACCTTTCTGTCGAGTTTCGAAGCCCAGATTGTTCGGGTTGTTCGAAACCTAAGCACTACAGAAGAAGCACGATCTTCATTTGCCACGAAGAGCACTATGTTATTAGAAGCCAGCGGATGTAAACTAGAGCACCATTTCTGAGGTGTAGTAAGTGTCAAAATTCGGAGCTGTGGGAGACTACTCATGAAAGGTTGTTGGTCTGGGTAGTCTTTGAATGAATGATAAAATAAAAAGAATTATTTCTTAGAAACCTGGAATATCTTTCAAAGAATGGCAAATCTGAGCAAGACCCCATCCAAGATTTCTTGGACAATCTTTTTGAAGACACCTGATACAACTTTATTCGACTAATGCGAATTACATTTGCAGAAGATTGTTGAGGACCCAACTGGTAATGTGCTACATGTGCACCAGAAGTACAGTCCACCTTATTGATTATGAGCCACGGAAACATAAACTTGGATTGATCTTAGGTATCATTCCTCTGACAAAGAGTGAAAACAAGTCATGTTGGTTTATAAGAAAAATAGAACGTGGATGATCCTCATGCTAAAAGTATTACTGTTGTTATAACCTTGACAATGAACAGATGTCCTCTAGAAATGACGTCACCATCATAGTTTCCACTTCTTGCTAATATGTTTAATAAGCTTTTCAAAAGGTCTTAAACCTTAAACTCTAGAAAGTAAAGAAATCATTCTGTCTAGATCTCTATCTCTTCTCTATAGAGTTTGGGTGCTTGCGTACAAATCTTCATTTTTTGCTTTAATCTAAAAGGAATAATTTAGTCATGTTTGGTTATGGCAGTGGCCATGCTGACTTTGAACAACAGTGGTCGCTAAACAAGTTCGCTCTAGTAGATTTTGTTAGAATCAATCAGATCTTTTTACTACATCGGCGTAATTGATCGAAAATCACATTTTTTTGACGTTTGTTACTGAGATATTGCTTGGATTATCTTTCTCGGTGTTAGGTCAAACGTCAGAATGTTTTAATTATCGTCAGAATGTTAAAAAAATTTTCTTAAAAATTAGTCCTGTTTCATTTATAGTGAGGGTCGTGTACCTTTTTGTCTTGCCAAAATTCTTAGTTTAGATAGCGAAGCTCTCCAAAAGGAACAAACGCTGGGAAGCTTTGATGTATAACTTCTGGTAACGTCCAATATAGTCGGAGTTTTATCCTCAACTTGTCAATTAGAAATGTAACTAGTACTGTAATAATGCAGTTCATTAAGAGAAGATAGCTTCGGCTTTGGCAAAATAAATGAATTTGTAGTAGTCAGTAGGAGCTCTGGCTAGTATTTGGGCAGTTAGATCGTTTTGGGCATATTGATAGTTCAGCTACCTGGATATTGCCTTGTCTGCAGATGCTATATTCGCCCCACAACTACTCAGTGTCATTTTCTTTATCACATCTATATGAAATTTTTTAAATTAATTCCATTTGGTCACGCATCCAGGTTGCTTCTACTACATGCACATGCTGTTGTTAAGGCAATTCAAAGAAAATCTCTGTTAATTCTTAAATCAATAAATTGTTCAATATTTCCCATTCCTTTTGTAAAGTTTTTTGACAGAATCTTTCTTTTACGGCTAGTCATGTTTACAGATTATCATTAATTTTGATATTATAGTAGAGGTGTTTTTTGTTTAAAAATTTCACGCATTCTTCAAAAGAATTTCTAGATAGATCAATTCACTTTAAAGTTGAAGACTATAAAATAAAAATAACAAGTGTATAAGCAAATCTTCATCTAATTCCTTTTTAATTGACCACATTTGAACGTGCAAAAAGATATTGTTATTTTTTTGTGCTAGCTAAATATTCTAGGATATTAATTTTATTTCTAAATTACCGCGAATTAAACTTATTTTCGTTCAGTGACCATTTGCTAATCTTTCAATTACAGGAACAAAAAAGTTTGACCATTAATAGCATCTAAGGAGTGCTCGTCACGGATGCATTGAAACGTAAGCGTAGGGATTAAATACCCCAAGGGTCCACATGAACCAAAAGGAAGAAAATAGTTTATTATAAAAACTAATTGGCGTCCATAATTATATTGGTCTGCAAAAATTAGACACGAAAGATTACCTGTTGGTTGCTATCCGCTATATCAATCAATTTCTGACAGCTCACACGATTTTCCATTTCTAACACGAAGACTAACAATAAGACGAACTCTGTTGGTCTCAGTTTTATTTGATTAACTGAAATAACTGTTTTTGTTCGTTTTAATTAAAATATCCATTTTAATCACCTCATGTTTCAGTTTCAGAAAATGTATTAAGCAAATGTAACGAATTTACGTATGCTGTTATAAATATCGTTTTTTAATATTTCTATTCATTTTCATTACTTCATTAATAAGTTTTGCAAACAATGTTTAAAACTATAAGCACTATTCAAAAATTTGCCAGAGTAGAATCGTCATGCTCTGCTGATAAGGACTAATTAGCTCAATACCAGTCCTAATAACAACTTTATCGTTTTGCTTGTAGGTAACACGCAAAAGCTACACATATATACTTAGCTAGTCTCCATTTCTCCAACAATTACAGTTTAATTGTATGCTAATTTTTACAAAAAAGACTTTCATGGTGTCCACCGAAGTTTTTGATACGGAAAACCGCGTTCACAGTATGATTTGAGAAAGTTACAAAACAGTCTAGGAAACTTGATTAGAGTCAATATACGAAAAATATTGAATAGATGAATTTTAAGACAAAGACAGGAAGTCCTTTTTCTTGAGCCTATTAACACAAGGCTAATATAGCAGTAACAAAGCTTTGCGATTATTCAGGTCATCTTTGGTCTGCCACACTTTTCCAAAAACAGTTTCTACATTCTTTCAAGCAATATCCTTACACGTCCATATGCTTTGTTACATTAGCAGCAAAAATACCAAAATTTATTTTCAGGATACTTCTTCAGAATCACCAAACGGTAAAAATGATTTCAAACAGTAATCTGCCAAATACCATATAAGTGGGGCATACTATACAGTCTAGTAGAAGGTGTAATTCGAAATAGTAATTTTAGAGTTTTTAATGATAATTTCTTTATCACCATAGTCACCCAGTATCAGAAATAATTGCCAGATCTAAATAAGAGGGTGGTCTGAAAAGTTTCCAACCTCAACGTGAAGATGGCAGCACTCGTAAATAAAAGCTACTGAATTTCGTTGTTCATCTGTTGACAGTTACTCACCAAAGTTTCACCCATTTTGGACGCGCAGTTTTTATGTAACAGTCGTTTGAGTGAGTTGATGTGAGTTTTTTTGTGAAAATGGACTAAATCGAGTATCGAGCTGTCATTAAAAATTTGTTTTTGAAGGCAATACGCCTTCGCAAATAAAAGATGAGTTGGATTCTGTGTATGGGGACTCTGCACCATCATTTACCACAGTGAAATTTTGGGCTGCTGAATTTAAACGTGGCCGTAAGAGCTTGGGAGACGATGAACGTTCGGGACGTCCAAAAACTGCAACTACCGACGAAAACATCGCCAAAGTTCACCAAATGGTGCTAGACGACCGCCGAATTAAAGTGAGAGAGATAGCAGAGGTTATGAACATGTCAAAAGAACGTGTTTGTCACATATTAAATCAACATTTAGGCATGAGAAAGCTGTCCGCGCGTTGGGTGCCGCGTTTGCTCATGTTAGACCAAAAACGTGTTCGAATGAATATTTCCAACGCTCTTTTGGCGCAGTTTAGGCGAAATAAATCCGAGTTTTGGCGCCGATTAATTACTGTAGATGAAACTTGGATACACCATTATACGCCCGAAACAAAAATACAGTCCAAACAATGGACTGCAAAGGGGGAACCGGCTCCAAAAAAAGCAAAAACTGTTTTTTCGGCTGGGAAAGTGACGGCGACTGTTTTTTGGGATAGTCATGGAGTTATTTTAATCGATTATCTTCAAAAAGGAAAAACCATTACAGAAGCATACTATGCATCATTACTTGACAAGCTGAAGGTAGAACTTGCGAAAAAACGGCCACATTTGCAGAAAAAGGAAATCCTGTTTCACCAAGACAACGCACCGTCTCACACCTCAGCGGTTGCCATGACGAAAATCCACGAATTACGGTTTGAACTGCTTGACCATCCGCCTTACTCACCAGATCTAGCCCCAAGCGACTTCTTTTTGTTCCCTCATCTAAAAATTGCGCTCGGAGGACAAAGATTTTCGTCAAATGAAGAGGCAATCACCTTCGTGAACAATGATTTTGCAGAGAAAAATGCCGAGTACTATTTGGACGGGTTACAGAGATGGGAGCATCGCTGGGAGAAGTGTGTAGAGTTACAAGTTGAAAAATAAAAAAAAATTTTCAGAAAAAATGTCGGAAACTTTTCAGACCACCCTCGTACACAGATATAGTAGCAAAAACATTGCTAAGCAAATTTATCGGCATCAGGTGTATGTTTCTTTTCCTGTTCTGCTAGGGTCATGCTTTCCAAAATTTTTCCACGATGCGTTGTTAGTAGGATCGCGGCCTCAATCTCGTTCCACCACTGCATCCTTTGCTGCTAACAACCGCTACCGAGCTCCACTTCCACACGTGCACATGTGGAGGTGGACTTCTAAAGGAGATAGTTGTAGCCGTCAACCAGAAAAATGCATTCACAGCGACTATCCTTTTTCTTCTATCATCAACATCGCCCGCAAAAACCAATACCAACTACAGGCGTTTACGAGAATTGACCTAGATTAACCTGATTAGTGAAAATAACCATGGAAACAATTGTTGAAACAATTGTCTTAAGAACGATCAGATTAACTCGATTCAATTTTGATAAATGCCTCATATGTATTGTCCCTATCGTATGTGTAAACTTGAATGAATCCTTTTCTATGGATACTACCGACGTCATTACTTTGTCTTTGTTACGTAACAACAGTGCCGACAATCAACATCCCGCCCACCTACCACGTCGCTCTCAGTACCGCGAGCAGTTCCGAAGAACACAAAAACTAGCAACTCTTGAAAATCAAGCAACCACAACGATGCCGTCCGCAAATCACAACCTCCATCCTAGAACGACCTAACGGCGGAAATTAAACATTGATAACACAAAAGCAACTTGTTAGTTTGATTTTGTATAAAACCGCCTAGTTTTGTATCCAATCAGCAACAGAATAGCATTAATCCCCTGAGTGTTTCAAAAAGATCCTAGCAAAAGGTTTCAGTCTAGCTGAAGTGTCTCTTATTTCTTATCGACTGTCACTCAACACTCGTTTCTTCCTAATGAAACTTTCCAGCAGTGAGCACTTTCATCGATTGGCCCTCACGTACAACACCTTTCACGATCTTGCGTCCAAAAGGAAATTCTTCCACCCAGTTCTTTACTGTGCTTTTTGAAAGGTAAGCATTACTGCATGTCAATTGAAGGTTCTTTAATCTCAACTGGTGAAATGTACTCGATTTTAGATACCAAGACACTTATTACTTAACGCACTGTTAATCATAAACCAATGCCTGAAGGTACAGTTTGCGCGTTATTAAATGAGACTCGCATACTTGCAGCATACCTGACAGTAATCCACAAAATCTTTGAGTTAAAAGGTAAGTCAACATATCTATGAAATTAGCAACTAGACAATGGTTGATTTTTGTAAAATAGTGTTATGTTTTAGAAAAATGCAAAGAAACAATTTTGAAAACATGCTCCTGTTCGAGTCTTATTTAATAATGCGCAGACTGTACACAGTAGCACAGTAAAACGATGTGAGAGTGTTGCATGCGATATTGTCACAGCACCTTTAGCAATACGTCAAGCCAACTTATTATGAACTTATGATGAAGACCTGCAATCATGTACTAGATGGTGTTATTTAGCAACTTTGTGACTACAATTTCGTATGCGAAAAATTACAAAAATTGATCGTCCACCAATTTTACAGGGTGAAGTTAGATATATTCAATTTTCGCTGCGTTAGTTACGTCGGTGTATTTCTGTAAATCTAAATGTCATTTGAAAGCTCTTAGTTGAGCAACTCCCTACTTGTCGATAGTGCAAAAAAGCAACATGTGACAAGTAAAAAGCAGGGCATCTTAATACTGTCAAGGTTTACAAAGTCACCGAATTACAATGAAAACCATCAAATTTATGATGAGCATTCTTCAGACTGATAAGCATTGAAACTGTGGATTGTGATAGTGGGTTGCGGAAGCACGTATGTCTTTACACCTTGGAGCAATGGGGCAGTCGGTCAGGCACTGGAGTCAGGATCGGATGCCACACGGGGAGAAGTTGTGCCCTTGTTGAACTGTGACTATCAAAGATTAAAAGATCACATCTCAAATTGCAGCATAAAGATACGTACTTGAATCGAAGTTTGGGTTACTGCTGAGACAAGGAGAAGAAAAAGGCCATGCTCAGCAATGAGAAAAAATAAAACATGAATTGTTTGAGAGTATCGGTAGGCACAATTTAAGAGAGTTTTGTGGGGAACTAAAATTCAAAACAGACAAATACGAGGGTGGTCTGAAAAGTTTCCGACCTAACAAAGATACAAGACATTATTTCTGAAAATTTTTTTTTATTTTTCAACATAGTCTCCTTGTAACTCTACACACTTCTCCCAGCGATGCTCCCATCTCTGTAACCCGTCCAAATAGTACTCGGCATTTTTCTCTGCAAAATAATTGTTCACGAAGGTGATTGCCTCTTCATTTGACGAAAATCTTTGTCCTCCGAGCGCAATTTTTAGATGAGGGAACAAAAAGAAGTCGCTTGGGGCTAGATCTGGTGAGTAAGGCGGATGGTCAAGCAGTTCAAACCGTAATTCGTGGATTTTCGCCATGGCAACCGCTGAGGTGGTGAAACAGGATTTTCTTTTTCTGCAAATGTGGCCGTTTTTTCGCAAGTTCTGCCTTCAGCTTGTCAAGTAATGATGCATAGTATGCTAATCGATTAAAATAACTCCATGACTATCCCAAAAAACAGTCACCATCACTTTTCCAGCTTTTTTTGGAGCCGGTTTCCCCTTTGCAGTCCACTGTTTGGACTGTATTTTTGTTTCGGGCGTATAATGGTGTATCCAAGTTTCATCTACAGTCATTAATCGGCGCCAAAACTCGGATTTATTTCGCCTAAACTGCGCGAAAAGAGCGTTGGAAATATTCATTCGAACACGTTTTTGGTCTAACTTGAGCAAACGCGGCACTCAACGCGCGGACAACTTTTTCATGCCTAAATGTTGATTTAATATGTGACAAACACGTTCTTTTGACATGTTCATAACCTCTGCTATCTCTCTCACTTTAATTCGGCGGTCGTCTAGCACCATTTGGTGAACTTTGGCGATGTTTTCGTCGGTAGTTGCAGTTTTTGGACGTCCCGAACGTTCATCGTCTCCCAAGCTCTTACGGCCACGTTTAAATTCAGCAGCCCAAAATTTCACTGTGGTAAATGATGGTGCAGAGTCCCCTTACACAGAATCCAACTCATCTTTTATTTGTGAAGGCGTATTGCCTTTCAAAAACAAATATTTAATGACAGCTCGATACTCGATTTTGTCCATTTTCACAAAAAAACTCACATCAACTCACTCAAACGACTGTTACATAAAAACTGCGCGTCCAAATGGCTGAAACTTTGGTGAGTAACTGTCAACAGATGAACAACGAAATTCAGTAGCTTTTATTTACGAGTGCTGCCATCTTCACGTTGAGGTCGGAAACTTTTCAGACCACCCTCGTAACTATGTTAAAACTTCAGGAATTTTAATTGGGTTAGAATAGAATACCTGTCGTTGGAAAAAAAACGTTTGTAGCAAAACGTGTACATTTTGGCAAAGCATGATCGTGTGTCTTACCTAGTCCAAAATGACAGTGGAATTATCATATAAAATTAAAATAAAACGATTCAGGTTACTCGTCAAAATATAACTTTTTCAATTCTGGCAATATTCTAATGAGAAGATAGGTTAAGTTTGCACTTATCAAAAAATCTTGAGAAATATTAGTTTGACTAATCTGTAAGAATAGGAAATATTGCGTTTAATACTATATTTATGAGAAAGTATCAACCTCACGTGGAATTTTGAAAGAAACTGTGACTAGTGTTATATTCCAAAGCCAACTGGAACTCTGAGATGAATGTCAATAAAATATTTGTAGTAAATAGTTGTTCGTTGTTTCAGGTTAGTATTAAGATCTCAAATTCCTAATTACTAATCGGATCATACAGTCATGGAAAGAGAGGAAACGTTATATACTATTGTTTAAAAGGTAAATTTAGTAGTTATTCGTGTTTGTTCCGAAATTGGAAGTAAAACTAAAAAGCAAGTCAAAGTAAAATCAAACCGTTTGTCAATGTAATCTGCAAGATATGAGCTTTATAGTAATGTAGAGTGGTAGAGTTTAGGCGTCACGACGGCCCTTCAATTGTACGTCAGTCAAGCGTGCACGAATTTGCTTAATGCATTCCATCCTTCGGCGGTTGAACTGCATATTCTTTTATATTTATGTTTGCGTGCGCTTGTCGTTAATTTTCTTTTGTTATTTGCTCTTCAGTCAACGATTATGGCGGTACTTAAACCACCCCGCACCTTAAAAACTGAAATAGACGTCGAAAGGCAGGTTGACCGACGGAACATTAATAGCTAGCCGCTATTGAAGATACGCATATAGCAAACCTTTTATGTGTCGTTATGGTTTTAGAGGTTACTGTTATATTTATTGCGGCTCTTTTGTTGTTTTGCGATCGAGAATTAAATAAATGCCGAAACGTTCGCAAACTCGATACTAAAGATGTCAATTGCGAGTCGAACTGACTTTATAGCAAGTTGAGTGGAGTTATTTGTTTCGAGAGGAGTCGTGTCAGGACATACTTCCTAGGACACTTCATCTTGTCGACAGATGGAATTATCCGTTTAGTTTCCTCCGCTCGCGCCGTTTTTCTCGCCGCGAAAACGCCGTTGATTTATCCGACTATCTCATTTCCGCATCTCTTTCGGTTGCTACCGCCGTTGTTGGCCTCTTCCTGTTATTGCTGCGCTTTTGTTTCCATTTTCTGGGGTTAATGAGGCTCGAGTTCGTCATTCTTTTTAATTTACGTTAGCTTCGTCGACGTTTCGTCAATCATCCGTTTTCGTGTCATTTGCGACGTCACTTCATGCGGGGATTTTAAATTTTGCATCCCATATTGTAAGCACAGTTCTCTGCAACCCATAAACCGGAATGACGGTCGTGATATTTTATTTATCCTGTGCATGTGTAAACCAATGACGCGAAAATGCCTATTTCGCTCAGTAAACGCGAACGCATAGTTCACTAAATTAACAAATTCTGTATAAAACATGTCACATACAAACAACACGGCGGATAATAAAATATTGATTTATGTTTGCATCCGGGAATGTTGCGCTCGTAACTATAGTGGACCAACGCCCCAATCACCGATATAAAAACACCGAATGGACGGAAACTCATCGTCATAGACCCTTGTAAGTGTTCATCCCTGGCGGCCGCCGAATTGATGGCATCCCTAAGACAATCGAGGCGCTACCAATAATATTATTATTGATACCACAGCGCTGTCGGGACGTAGCAGTAGCAATGCAGGGAATAATGCCGCTAACATACAATAACCGAGCCATCAATCTATATTGACGTTACAATGTGCGAACGGATTCCAACAATCGCTAGTCGCTCGCGACGTCCATCCGCGGATTGCAGCTTGATTACCGAGGTAATGAAGCACCGATAGTGATAAATGACCGATAATGACTCACTGTTAATGGCCCATGCAACCATGCAGGTGAGGTGCCAATTCACGTTCACCGCTGCTGCCCATTCGTCCCTAAATTAATGAAAATCTATCGTCGACGTGCAACTACTGCTTACCGCCTCTTTATCAAACTATTTCGAGTCATCTCGCTTCCACGTGTGCTCTGTCGATTTATAATTATAGATTAGCTAAAACTAATTTCACGATCGGTGAATTAACCTCTTCGCTATATACCTAAAGTTTAATTTGTGAACTATAAAAATGCGAAAAAGTAATTGCAATTTTAACCTTTGCTCTTGTGGTTTCAAATAATGTTATAAGAGACGTAAAAAAGTTTTAGTATCTTCGTAGCATTTATGCTCAAAATGAGTTTGTGGTTAAGTCGTTTTTAATTTTAATGGCTACTCCTTTATAATAAAATGTTTACTCTGTTATTGAAATTGTTTAGTCTTATTTTTTCTATTTTAAAGAGCAAGAAAGACAGAAACATAAAACCGAACAACATTCGTTAATGACGACAACAAATTTCGAGCAAAAACCTCAATAAGAGAAGTATAACTTAGTATGCATTTTATTCTAATTATAAAAATCAGTAACGTTAGTCACACGGAAAAAATCAATCTATTAATATAATAGGAAAATGTCCCGGATGTCTTAAACTTCAGGTTATTTTTTTAAAGGATCGTGATAAATACAAATAAAAATGAAAGCTCGGATTTTAATACTGAGAAGTGTCTAGATCGAGTAGAACTAACATATTTTATTTTCAGGTGGTTAATGTGCAGTCCCATTAATGTTGTACTTTCTTCTAGTCTTCTAACAAGTGTAGTTATGTTTTTGAATCTTGCTAACAGTGTTACATCATCATCTTATACAGTTGTAGTTACAGAATGATTGCTTTTGTCAATATTCAGAAAACAATAGATTCTACTATTAAACGTAATGTAACGCGCGACCAATGAAATGTACCAGAGAAGTCTCGAACTGTCCAGTCGTCCGATCGTCGAATATGCGAGAAAAGGCGCGAACCTTCTAGGCTCATCGAGAGAAACAAGGAAACGATATATATACTCCAGCGGGAGGAGAACCCCCAGTTTACGCAGTATAGTTCTACAGTGAATAAGTTCGTAGTTACTGTTTAATCCTGAATTAAACAGATTATTTTCCATTTTAAAACTTAATTCCAATTTTCATAAAATTAAATCAAATCTAATATTTCAACATAAATTATTTTCAATAACGAAACTTTCTAGGTCATTTACAACATATTAAAAGAAGTGCGTCACATTTCATTGTACAGGAATGTACCAGTCAGTACTTCTACAATCAAAGTGTATCGAGTTACATAAAACGAGTAGATAAATTTACTATGTTGTACTATAAATGTATTAAACAATAAATAAAGAAAAGTCTAGGTCAGTAAAAAGATACACTAACTGTAAAACCAAAGTTGCAGAATTGTATATATTTTAATTGTTACTTGCATATTTGTTAATTTTCTGTGTTACCTAGTTCGTAATTTGTTATTAATGTCAGCATGTCAATATTGTATTAAAAGAAAAATTTGGAACGTAATAAATCAGTATCAATCATTCATTTGGTTTTTACTCATCAAATGTATTGCCGGTATTAAGCCATTACTACTACCTTAATGAGACTGTGAGGCTGCAGTTCTCAGCAATACATCACCAAACAACCTTCTACTGAAGTTTTGTACAGTTACGAACGAAATAAATGTGTAATTAGTGATATAAATAAATTATTCTGTAGATATAGAAATAAATAAATTTTGTGAAAATAAATATTAGAAATAAATTGTAATAGACTTAGTTTAAATAAATATTAATATTTTATTTAAAAAAACGTTACAGTAAATTGAGAGATTTTGGAAAATAAAACGAAGCAGACTTTTGTTGAATCTAGTGAATTGAAAAAACTACAAGTAACTTAATTTCAGTTTTTTTTCCTGAAAATTACCTAAGAAAAACAAAAACATTTTGAAAATCCAAATATAAATTTTGCACAGCTACAAGCTGTAATGATGAAACAATCACATTCACGTTCCGGAAAAAGCTAGCATGGATATATCAAATTCACCCCCTGCCAATATGCATATTATCTGGTGAAACCGCCGTATGTTACAGAAATCAATAGGCAAAAGTATTATCTTCAATCATACTTTATAGGAATACCAAGCCTATAAGTAAGCAGGTTGTTTCCATTTTATCGCATTTTTTATGTTCAAACAAATAAAATTGTTTATAGATTGCGGAGATGGCGTTTTCTTTTGACGACGCATTGCGATAATCCGCAGGGCGCTGAGGCCTTTGTGCTAATATTTGCATCTAACGTCATCAAAGATAAAAATTATTTATCGTGGGGTGCGGATTCCCATCAGTTTCCCTTTTATTATTACAAAAGGTGATTCAGGAGAACGCACAATAAAATATTTTATCGCGACTGCTATTTAAATTTCAGCGAAGAGTAGGTTTATGCACGATATATAATCTCCTTTTGCATAACCATGCGAGAGGTCTTAAGAGAACGCGTGTTTTATGATTTTACTTTGCATTATTCTGCCGCAGTGAATCTGTAACGTTAGAAATTCTCGACTGGCAAAGACATACATCAGTTAAGAAGGGGTTTTATTATTTAGCAAAGTGTTAACTCACTCATGGGAGCATGAATCAGCGGTGGCGTCTCCGAGTCCGCTGGCCGCGGTATTATAATGCGCCCTGTAATGACCGTCGTCAAAGGGTTTGATGATGAACAACATAGGGGCGGAAGTAAAAATAACCTTCGATATGCAAATTCGTGTGCAGTTATTCACCCAGTTACACACCCCTTCGCGCAATGAATTATGGTTCTACAATTTTAATTTTATTTACTTATGGGCGAAATTTTTATGAACCGTTTAAAACTGTTATTACAGAGACCGATTGTGATAGCGCGGGTCCGAATAGCCATCCATAAAATTAATTGGCCCTAACTCGTAAATCTATAAATTCACAATTTCCTGCTTTGTATGAATCTGCTATAGCTACTATCATCATAATTCGACCAGCGCTCTGTTACTACTCGGAGTGGTTAGAATTATTTTATCGTTTTGTATCTACGCACTGCTTTCGGTTATAAATTTTTATTTACTTTTAAATCAAGTGATCAAGAAATAAAGGCTGCGTTAAATTTATTCTTGATTGGTTCACTATGTGTAAACAATTTATTTTGAGTGCAATATTATTAAATTCAATAAATAGGGTTACGACAAAAAGCAAGTGTAATGAACTTTAAGTCACAAAACAAAACTTTTGTATCTGTGACGGCTACTACATGGAACTTTATGGATCCGCGCCCCTTTTAAATAATAAAAAAAGTTACGTTTTAAACCTTTTTTACTGTTTCCAGATTTTGCGAGAAATCTCATCAATCGTTATTAAATAAATTTCAACTGAATGGTTTGAATATACATCTAACAAAATCTGGTTTTACGCTTTCTTAAATAGTAGCAACAAAATATAGGATATTTTTAATCAATTTATACGTACAGACACAAACAATTCTTTTCACCCAGTGAATATTCTTTTTCTTCTTTCAGTATTCTTTTTCTTCTATATCATTGATTTAATGAACTTTGAATTTTAACATCCTTTACTCATCACAATCTTATAGTAAACATTTTTTATTTAATTAAACTAACTGAATAATAAATTATATACTTATCCGGGAATTAAATGACGGCAAAAATAGCGAAATGCTAGACACTCAAACAAGCATGCATTAGGAAAAAACAGTAGGTAATGTAATCAATACAATATTCTGATTAACTTTAACCTTCAACGGTTGAGGTTTAATGTTAACAGAACGTATAAATCAAAAAACAAATTTTCACACCTTGTGCATTTACTGAAAATAGCATACTTTTTAGGATTATATAAATTTATATAGAAGGTTATGTCTAATTTAACTACAGGAATACTGTATCAGAATCATCCATTCTATTGTTGATATTTAATTATTTATTTCCCATCGTGCATCTCACTTTCGTTTAAAACTCTAATAGTTAGAAAAATCATCGAACAAATTCTATTAAGCGTGATGTTCACATCGCAATTGCAGTTTAATTAAGCAATTTTGAGGGTAAAATATTCTTTGTCCTTAAACATTTGGGAAATTTTATGAAAGAGATACATAACGAACATTATGAAATATTAACGCCATTTCCTATTATATTTTTATGAATACACGACACAAAATTCTCACCCCTATCGGAAGTTAGTGTCAAATATTTCAGAAAAACGAAACATGCTGATTATTTAAAAAATCATGATTGTTTGATATTAATCTTAATGCAGCTCAAATAAAATAGCTAGTTTCCGAAACGATGAGGTAATTTTGACAGGACACGCACACTTAAAAGGCGTGACGAGTATATTCGGTAATTTACATGGCTGGGTCACGAATACCGGTTGCTTGTTCATTGCATGGCTTCCAAAAGTGGGCCCATAAAAACAAACGCCAAGAGTGCAACTTTACATAATGGTCTGACAAACAAGCAGTAAATCAATCTGTTGCTTGAAATCGAATCCTAAGATTCTACCCTTTAGGAGGTTCCCTGCGCGTTCAAACTCGGAAGCCAAACGGGTCAAGCTCGATGGGTCCGAAAACTTTCATTTCAGGCTTCATGTTGAGTGCTAATTTGCTAAAATGAGCATGAAAATGTTTGATATAACGGCATGACAAGTGTCGGTGACGCTCCGAGGAAATTAATTAATAGAAGCAAGCATTGTTGAGCGCATTAATTTTAATATTAACGGTCCACAAATTTTTAATCAAGCCGCTGCAATCAGAATTTCTGTGCAGCATTAAACATCAAATTGTTTAAATGTCACCGAAATGAAAGCGGCGGCGTTCAATATTAACCCCCATTGATGCAAATATAGCGTACCTAGTTTTAGCGCGTGGAATTTAATTATGAATTTATTTAAAAATCGACCAGCAACATGTGGAGGAATATGATCCCACTTGCATAATCCGAGACAAATCCTACGATATTTTATGCATTTTTATGTAAACACTGTCGGTGACAGTAATGTTGAAGAGAATCCCTGAAAGGGTAACCGCTGTTACTAGGGGAATGCGAATTGTCGCTAAGTATCCCATTCCAATCCGACCTCCCTGTACTCCATAATCCCTCGCATTACTACCAGCAGAGTGCTCTATTTTACACGTGTGCCCTATGGCACTACAAAACGACTTTACCAATGTTGCTCAATACGATTTAAAATTATTACGTCCTTCCCCCAGCAGTTTCGTTTGGCAACTAATATGTTCTTCCACTAAATTTTAGTCCTGTCGATAATAACGTTATGTCATGCGGCGTCGGTCGTCGTAATAATAGATGCGTGTTTTATCAATAGCAGTAATCGAACAGACACAAGAATGATTGACGTCCTTGTCAGAAGTGTCTCACCTGCAACTGACTTGGCACGCACTCAGATTACCTCTGAATTGCATTGCTTCTCGATGCCATTCACCTTCAAGATAGCATCTTTTATAATAACAAGGTATCCATTGCGAATTATTACTTTGATTCATTTTATGAACTAGGTGCGGTTTGTTTTCTGAACAAACAACAAATTAATTGCATTATTCCTCGAATATTCGTTAGTTAACATGAGACCCGCGGGAGTAATGCATGGGGTCATGACAGCAGGACCTTCGACAAGACACGCGGCCCTACATTGCGGCGTTTTCAAAACTTTTTTATTCCACTCGAATCCTACAAAGTACTTTTAGACGAATTGAGCTTTGTTAGTGTCGCAAATCGCAATTAGCTGTCGCGACTCGGCACGGACCCTCTCAAGTGACACTCTTCCAAGCAATTAACTTTCACTATACTCATTGAACATATCGAGTGGCTGGTGTTACATAATTATAGTGTTCAAAAAATTTATTTTAGAATTAATAAAACATCACAAGGGCTTTTCTGTATGAAAGATAACAATGAAATACGAATAAAAATTTTATTGTTTTATTTCTTTTAATAATTATTTGAGATTGTTTTAATGGTCAAGCTATTCAAATAATTGTTTTATTATTTGAAGAAAGTTCAATTATTCCATCAATCTGAAACTTTTAATATTTATAAGAATAATAGAATTTGTCCAAAGTTTCTGCTTTTTTGTAACTTGCATTACAAGGATGTGTACTAAATGGAGTGACAAAAACCGCTTACATTCACGAACCATAGCGTAGTATTTGCCAATTGCACCGTTATTTCTTTGTCACAAGAATCTTTCCAAATACATTATGACAACTTAGTTTATTAAAATAGTGAGCTTCTATGCCTTTTGATATCTCTTAGCTGCTACCGAAAGTGTTTGACATTGCTTTAAAAAGAATTTACTGGATGGTAGTAATTCTCAACTTGTTTTATAAGCGCTACGTAATAGATCTCAGTGTATCTAGTAGAACTGAAGCAAAAAGGACAAGCTATAGAATTAGGCAACCTTAATTCATAATTAACTACAAGGTCGTGGATTATTTATATTTATATTATATTTGTGCATGATTGTACACTAGTGACTCTTAATTTATGACAAAGTCATTTCCAAAATAATTTATGAACAGCTTTTTACATTATTACATTTTCTTACGTTCCAAAGAAGAGATGAACACCTAAAATTAGTACATTTTATTCAATATAAATAGAGATAAATTTTACAAAGCACTTTAAGTATACATACTGTGTTAATGTGGCCCACCACATACATTAAAAACTGTAATGTAACCTGCATCGAGTTTAGTCTGCTCACCCTTAGCCTAGTCACTCTTCGATTTTCTTCTTTTAAAGCGCTACTATTAATAGTCACGACTTGGGTTTACGTTTCTCGAACAGAGTCGTTTACTTATAGTGATACTACTTTTTTCGGTTGCAAAGAATGCCAATTTACTTAAAAGTAAAGACAAATAGCGTCTAAGCATCTTGCATTAATACTAACAAAAAACTAAACAAGTACGCTTTACGTATCGTAGCATTATATTCTGTATGGCAATTCTTTTGGGTTTGCGAAAGAGGGAAGTACATGTACTTTACTTGAGTCTTCTTGGCGATTGGTTAAAAGTTGAGTTCACCGAGGAGATATTGTCATCAAAAATAGCAATTGTTTTAGAAGAAGATCTGTAATTGCCAAAACGAAGTACCTTCTAGTGATGAGTGTTTCTTGACCAAAAAGCTGCACCATTGGAAAAATAACAAAAGGAGGATTTACTAACTTCCATATTGGTTTCACATTTAATGACAACTATGCCCAAAAAGCATCGGAAAAGATTATGTTTCTAAATTAAAAGTATCTTCTAAAGCAAAGTCAATATACATTTCTAAACTATCCACGGACACAACTTTACAGTGCAAGATGTTATTGACATGTAGCGCTTGTCACTCCACTAAAATCCTACAGAAGATCTAAATTAAGATTATATTACTCCTCATTCAAACTCGATGTTACTGATTGCAGTGCTAAAAAAATTGTGTTATCGGTATGGCCAAAAGGAATCCACGTAGGTAACAGCCTATGCAATAAAAGATAGTATAATATCATGCAAAAACACCATTCTTAAATTTTATAATCCTGAGATTGTGTGCATAACAGAGACACCAACGGTCATCACTTCTGCAAGGCCTCAAACACATTGAAAATCGGCAAAATGTTATCTTCAATGATAAAAAGTTTTTTCTAAAGCTTGAAATGACGTTTTCATTATATTTTCATTCATTGATTTATGCCTTCTTTTTTGGCTAAAGCTCGATACCATATTGTTAATGTTTACAACTATTCAGTCAACGATTTCCATTCATAAATGATAAATACTGTGCAATATCTAGAATCTGTAAGAGGATGATTTTCGATTTTGAGCGTAAGGTAAAACTTCACCATGGGTCACTCCAGGCGATTCAGTGGCGTGTGAGGAGAAATCCAATTACACTACAGGGGATAATTCTTCATCTTAAGACGACACATGCTCAGCATTTAATTGTACTAAAAATTAGATTTTTTTTCTCTAATCTTTAGAAATCATCTAAATTACATTTAACAAGACTAAGAAGAAGAAGAAGGCCAGATCTCCATATTGAGTTTTTATTTGTAACGAAAACTGTATAGTATCTTAAGGTGATCACACTTTTTTTTCCAAAACCAACATACACAAAATACGACACTACAACTACTCGGTCGGGTGTGGTTAAGTCCAACTCTTGATCATAGTAGGTGATTTGTTGGTGGTGGCTTGGTGAAGGGCGAAAGTTTGATACAAAGCAAAGCCCGAATGTTATTTATTCACCATAAAGGTGACTTAGTGAAAGGTGAAGCTAGACTGTTAGTCGCTTTAAGCAGCTTGATGGAGAGCGAAGCCCAATGATGAGGAGTGAAGTCCAATTGTTAGCCACCGGAAGTGGCTTGGTAGAAGGCAAAGCTCGACTGTTATTGGAATACAAAGAGTACCGTTAATCACCATCATTACTTTCTGAAGGATGAAGCCCGATAGTTAACAATCGGAGGTAGCTTGGTCAAAGCGAAACTCGATCGTTGGTCATTGTAGTAAAAGCGAAACCCAACCGTTGCCCATTTTGATAATTTGGTGAAGGGCGAGGCTTGACCGTTAATCACCACAGAAGAGAAGCCCGACTCTATGAAGTAATTGGCTTTCTTTAAGCAGTG
This sequence comes from Ignelater luminosus, assembly GCA_011009095.1. NCBI lineage: Eukaryota > Metazoa > Arthropoda > Insecta > Coleoptera > Elateridae > Ignelater > Ignelater luminosus. The sequence goes on from VTPC01000560.1 coordinate 201,955, forward strand.
AACAGACTACCAGACTTAATCCGGAAGCTTGTGTTTATGCATTGCTAAGATTGCAGCCTCACAATCTCATTAAGCTGGTAGAAAAAGCTTTGGCAGCAATACATTTGTAATGAGTAAAACCAATTAAATGACAATACTGTTTATTAGGTTTCCAATGTTTCTTTTTATACACAATTGACATAATAACAAATTACAAACTAGGTAACACAGAAAAATAACAATTCTGCAAAATATGCAAATATAACGTAATTACAATACTACTTCATATTTTCAATGCGTTGACAGTTCATTTTTACTATAAAAGAATACAGCCTAGTGTTTATGTTATTATAACAAGAGGAAGTAACCTGATATACTTTTTATATTGCGCTAACCAGAATTTGCAACTTGCGCATTTTTTCCTTTATGAAATGCAATATGAGTAATGTAGGTGTTTTTCGATGACCTACAATTTCTTTATTGAAATTAAATTATTGATTTGATTTTATGAAAAAATTGGAATTATGAGAGCTTTCTTTTAGGAAGAAAGCCCTGTTTGATTTTAGAATGAAAATGATTAATTTCAAAATTAAACAAGCAGCATATGGAGGCTGTAAAACAGTAAAACTAGTATACTGTACTCGAATAAAGATTATACCTGTAATTAAATAAATCTTAGAGAAGATTGTCCAAATTCTTGGCAAATTATGATAACTGCCCGAGGTCGAGAATTTCTTATACTATGTATTAACTTTAGGAAATTAATGTTTCAGTAATAGTATCTTTTATGACCATTATTAGTGACTCCTTCTAACTTCTTAAGTACACTTCAATAAATTTCTCAATCGTAAGAACTAACCTTAATAAACTATTCACAGAAAGTTTATTTATCTATTTAGATTTAAATTTTAACGACAAAAATGTACAGTTTACCAAAAAAATGAGGATTGCAACTAAATTAGAAAAATAAAGGGTTAAAAGTGAATTAAAATGCAAATTACGCTTTAAAGTGTGGGTGCTATATAGTACGTACTCCATACATAATGCAAATTATTAACCGTTTTTCATTTAATATTCATAATTAAAATTTGTAATAATTGAAATGACCCAGATGAAAGGTCAGTGAATCGGTTATTCTCCAAGTGAGGGGAGCAAAAACGCGGAATAGCACCCTCTCCAGTTAACATGGCTTTTTCTGCTCGAAAGGTTGAATTGAAACCTTTAAAAGCTCGAGATTGTATTTGAACGAGAGTGGTTTTGCTTTTTACCACATAAAAATTACATTTTTATTTTAAAACACGCAGACGAAAGAAATGGATATCATTAAAGAATATTTTTATTCATGCGAACGTTAATCCATAACTCAAAGTGTATTTGCCATAACATGTATTGGCAGACTTTACAATAGCCGGGGCAACAGAAGCGGGAATAAGTCACACAGTTAATACGTTCTGTGACAGTTTAAAGTGCTGCGTTCGGTTACAACCCCGTAAAAAGGCAACAACGGCGTTCTCGGATTATGCTCCAGTCACGAGCACCATCAACTGTTGCGATCGCATAAATTTTAAAATTTATACTTAACCGACAAACCGCATATAATTTATTTGGCGAGAAGGAACTGTGGATAATCGAAGTGGATTTTCAATGCAACATTGTATATTTCAAGAGCTGCGGTAGCAGACAGTGGCGACCGCAGTCGACTGTCACAACACCCGAAGTCTGCATCAAGGCTCTTCTTCTGCGGCATTTCCTTTCTACCTCACCCGACTTCATCAATCTCTGCCTAGGGTGTAATTGACGGATAGAAAACTTTGTTATTTTAATCTTCTTTTGGGTTCTTCATTTCGAACGCGATAACGCGAGGTGTCGACGAAGTTGAATGCTGACAAAGGAGCTGACACGTTTTAAGTCGTGGGGGAGCAAGGATAATACAAATAATAAGAAAAACTGGGGCCGTACAATAACACTGTTGAATATGTACAAAGATAACAAGAACGTTATATTCGACGCTCTGTGTCACGCGCTCGTAAAATTAATTACATCTAATAAGGCACGTGCTAACATTTACAAAGCAAAACACAAAAATACGACTTTGAATGAGGGTAAAAGCGCGGGGAGTCGCTTCAAGAGATCCTGTATGCACGTCAAATGATAGAATGTCACAATGAAAGGTTATTTCCCTGCATAGGTGATTGGACATGCAAAAGGTTATGTGGATTATGGCGACATTTCTAAAGGTCAGTAGCGGGCGCGAGGTTCGCGGGATTCGCGGTTTGCCGCGCCGAACCACTCATTGTCGCCTCAAAACCAATTAGTATTACCCTTATACGGTCCACCCTTGAACTCATTTTTGTCAACTAAGGGAGCCTCGTGATTACGACTTAATACTTGTTAATTATTCCCAGTCTCTAGTCGGCAATAAACACATACCGTTGTAAATCATGATAAGTGAGGACTGGAATTCATTACCATTCGGCGTAGGTGAGGTGCGTGAGGCACATCCCTCGTGCGGGTAATAATAACACTCCATTAAAACATAAGCACACGGCAGATTAGTAATTAATAGCGGTGCGCACCCTCGCAGCTCGTCATGTGTGCTTGTACTTACACATGTCGCGTTCGCGGGCGCTACAGCGATTTACGAGCAAAAAACAGACGAAATCCCGGTGTTACCTAAGCCGCCATTATGTTTAGAGCGCCTGAGAAATGTGCACATTAACACTTCAAACAAAATTAATAACGTTATTTTATGGTTATACTATTTTATTAGTGAAAGACCGAGACAGATGGCTGCACGCGGTTTAGCCGCGATGTCTACAAGTTTAGAATTTTAAGAGAGGGGTCGCGTTATTAGAAAAATCCTCTTTTAAACTAGGAGATCGTAAACTAACAGATTTTAAATATTAGGGACTGGGGGCCATATGGATCGTTGGTTACTGTAACGTCGTTTCCCTCGACGCATTATTATAAATTTCCATTGTGGTGATTTGTATAAAGTTCACGTTAGCGGGTGGAAATGGGTAATCCGGGCGCGGTAATTGTGTAGACGCAGTGTCTGCGATAGTGCACGGCACAGATTGGCCGCCTAGGCCGTATCGTAACTTACAACTTAATTTCTATTAATCCCCCGCAGCCATCAAGCCTAACTACCCCGTTATATCCTTTGAACACAAAAATTAAAAATTGTCGCGTTGTAAATTGAACAAAAGACGAACATAACCGTTTAGGTGGCAGTTTAGACACGAAGGGGAATTTAACGCACGCAAACAAAACCCTGATGCTACTTCGCCTGTTATACAACCCGATCCGTGCCTCAGGTGGCTCTCAAGAGGACAATTTAACCCCACGAGAAAACCAAAACCAAATTAACAGTTCTATTACAAAATAAATTCATCTTTTGCCGTACTGGTATGTTGCTTTAAAATGAAAAAGACGCGTTGGAAATGATTTAAGGAAATCTACCCTTCTTGAAGTTTTGCTTATTTTGTTATAACAAAATCATTTTTAGATCGCAATTTGATTACTGTTGTATTGATGGTAATGAATTTATAACTATTAGGCAAATGCCGAAAAAGCAATTTTTATTGCATCAGTTTCTTTTTTTTCAAATCCTTTTCATGTGCAATTATAGTGTAATTGATTGGTGCAGTTGTAGGTAATGACCGCCTAAAAAGCGTAATGACGGCGTTAATGGAAATTCGCGCTGATATGAATATTGATAAGTCCCATGTACATTTACCGGGTTAGAAACCTATTACGACCTGTTTAAAATACATGTGTTAATATATATGCCCCGTCTATTGTGTGCGTCGCGTGAGGGTTGTATTAGCATGTTGCATCGCATGGTAGGCGAATAGGGAGGGTTTTTACCAACAAAAGCTTGTCCGGGAAATCAGATATCAGAAACATCGGTATCTGTCAGATAACGGCGAAACGCGAGATGACCGCGTGACAGTAGGATCGCATGTCCTTGTTAAAGTGCCCATCGCTATAGTACCTGTTCTCCCCAATCAAAAAGTAATCCGAACCGCGGGCTTTCTCCGGGATCGGAAACCAATCGCTCGCATCAAAAATAATGATACGTTGTTATAGGGATTCCTTAATATCGAAGCAAACAAGTCAAATGAATAAGAGCAGGCCTTTTGTGTTCCGTTAATATCCAGCAAATTGACACAAATACGTGCGGCGAACAGTGGTGACCGGCAGCGGTGCGGTCAGTGGTCAGTCGACCCCACAAGAGCGGAAGGGGTGACCGTCCGGATGATCGTGACAAGCGCACACTTGAGGGATGCTCCTCGACTCGCAAATAATTGTTTGTTTTCTCACGCTCGGCCTGATACACTAATTGATGTGCCGTATTAAAGTGCACTCGTGTGCGTTCACTTCCCGGTTCTCCTACTTGTTCATCCCTTCATTATATGTATTGTACGAGCTAAAACAGGGAATCTCTCTAAAACTCCAATTGCTTTGACCGATATCATATCCTCTACTAGAGTTGCTATGACTAATCACATTCGTGTTCATCCAAAATGCTCATTATTTTTCATTTACGTGGAATCGAAACTCAGTTGACTATAAAAGACTAATAGGGTTGCTGAGATTGTCCTTCCAGAAAAGGGGAAAGGATTCTAATGAATATAAGTGACTACTTTGTTACGGGATCGATACTGTTTTTGTTTATTTAGTAGTTCGAAAGATAAGTCAAATGTATTCTTTCTCGCTCTAGTTTTAAACACAAAACAAACAACATAATAATTGCACCTATTGTTTTGAGGTAAAGATGTCTACTCATTTTGAATAATGTTGTTATTCTTTTAACTCGTCGTCACGAAACAATTAACTCTAAATGTTTATAAAATAATTTTTTGTCATTACAGCATTCTGAAAAGAAATTTGAATTTGAAGCACAAGTTTCTACAAGCCGTAGCAAATTCCCAATATGAGATTGCATTACGCTACAATTAGTATCTATTTTAGTAGAGTGGAACTCTTTGAAAGTACAGTTGCAGAGTTTTGGATTGAAACTTCATATAAATAAATGATTAACCGATATGTCGAAATTTAAAAGATGTTTGTCACGTTATTGGATTTAGATTTTGCACTTACAGTAAAAATAGTAAGAACATATTTGACTCCAGAAGTAGCGACTTTCTGACATGGGCAGATGAATCCACGTTCCAGTATACAGTCCCAATCGACAATACTGCGCTTTGGAAATCGTTAACCTTTATTGCCAACTGTTGTAAAGTTCTTTAAAGGAAATTAACGACGATAAGAAATTTGGTTTCAGCAATAGAAGATAAGATTATGATGCTGGTTTGAAACATCTCCACATAACAAGGTCTTCATTCACGTTGTCATACATTATTGTATGTAAATATTTTGTCGTAGAGAAGAAGACAAATGCCCTAGAACGATTCTATTTTATGCCATACGTCTTCAACTAAAAACAAAGGCCATTTGCATTCAATGCTACTACTGCACGCCACTGCATTGCTTCCAGATCTAGAGTATATTTCTGAAATACCCTGCAACGAAGACATATGTTTTTTTCCTCTTCATAAACATTCGGAAATTCTCTCTTTAGAAAATATTCTCAATTAGGAAGTGGCAAGATTAATAGAAACAATTTTGTTTTGGTAAACCCATGTCAGCTTCTACTTCTGAAAGCTGAGGAAAATCTCAAACTCAAAGACTTTTGGATTGTCTCAAACTTTATCACAAAAGTTTATTATACTGTTGGATAAGTTCTTCTCGAGTATTTACAACAATAGTGTAGACCAAATTTGTAATGTATCCCCAGAAGAAGAAAATCAAGTTAGATAAATGTGCCACTATGCCGTTGTATTGGAATCATATATTTCTTTTTACAATCAATCTGTTTTCTAGAAACTGCAGATACACAAGGTCGATCAAACGAGCATAGTGGAAGGATGTGTAGACTAATCAAATGATCGTGAATGATTCCAGACCAAATGTTGACTAAAAACATGAAAATCAGCTACCCCAAGATTTTGAAGTCTCTGCCAATAAAGTGGGTATAAGATTGCTCATGCAACCTTTGTTAAACATGCATTTTGTGAGCTATTGCACGAACGCTAGTCAAACTTCTTCTCAAAAACAAAAAGTTCTTATCCAACTTAGATGAGCACAGGATGTCGAAGTAGAGGAAAGCTTGGCTGTTACATCAAGCTTCCGCCATACACCAGGTGCTATCTGTTAATTCTTCAAATGAATATTGCTCAAAAGTTGAGTTTAAGTACGCATTAGATTTAATTAAGACTGATACCAAACGTACCAGTTAAAAGGGCGGACGCCAACTTGACAAGCACTATGCACATCCAGTTGAAAGAGGAAGACATGTAGCGTCCTAAGAAGACATCCAAGATCATCTATTGAGAAAAACTATTCCTATTAATGAAATCCAGTCAAATCGGAGTTCTTCTTTTGCACTTGTATTTAGATAATTGCTTATCAAGCAAGGACTTAGTTTTAAGTTCTTTGAAAATTGAAAATTATAGTAAAAACACTTGTTCCTATACGGTAACAAAATGAAAACCTAAAAAAATAATAATAACTGAATAATATAGTCTTCACGGTTTTTGTAATGTTAGCTTGATAATAGTTTGCTACTTTTAATTGTTGCTACCGCGTGTTCTCATGGTCTGTTTGAGTAATCCCTTTGCACTGACTTCTGACTTTTCGTACAGGTCCGCTGCACCATTCTATCTAGTTTTATGCTATTCACATAAGAAGACCTTCATTTTAGCTTTTCTTGATTTCTCCTGCATCTAGTGGAGATAAGACAAACTATAATCCAGTTTCCAACTACGTCAAGAAGCCTTGGTTCAGAAGCCTTCAGTAGGCCCAATCACAGAATACATTTAGATAGAAGAAGCAAAACTCTGGTAACACCATGGATTTGCATTTTTTTTCTTGACGGTTAATAAGATATTTGCGAAATCTTCAGGCAATAGCCCTAATATCTTCATACTATGAACTTCAAGTTCAGTTCCAGAAGCTAAATACTTGTGACATGTTTTATTGTCATCTTACCATAACTTAAACACCATTTCAAAACCATCTTCAATCTCTCCAGTAATATTTAATTGTTTTCATTTTCTCTTAATCATGGTTAGAATTCCTGAGCCGGGTTTTCTGAGGTTTCCCTTAGTGTTACAGGTGAATAACAAAACAGTAATATCCACAGATCTGATTATCTTTTACATTTAGCATCACCTTTGGCTTTGTTAGAATTATCGTTTTTGGCTGAGCTCTTACAGTTGCTCGTATCTAAAGATGCATAAAACAGATTGATTGGTTGTTTTGTTTTACTATTAAGATTAAATCTTTTTTCATGAGAAGAACAATCAGTCTGAAAGAAATCTGTTACATTATTTCTTCAACAACTTAAAGGATGCCTGATTGCGCCTTTTTCTTGTGGAATGCGTATCTTTCAACTAAAACTAATTATTTGTAAAACGTGAATTTAGATGAAAATCTTTAAGATACAATCTTCGTATTACTTTACAAAAGAATATTTCAAAGTACTTATAGAGGGTGTTCCAACAATCTGTGTTTTTAAAAGTGTGTTCTCTAATTTTTTGACTTGCCATAGTATTAATAAGAAAAATCTTTAGTATATCTTTTTCATAAAGGCAGATCTAATGATAGTTATTTCGTGGAAATAATTATTAAGATTTTGAATAAAAAATTTTCGTTGTGTGACTCTTTTAAATTACGGTAACAGACAGATACAGAATATTCTATCAAAAAAAAATAAAAAATAAAAAGAGATTAAAATTTGTGTTTATTTGTTTATGTTTCAGTAATTCTCTTCAAAGAAAGATAATTCTAGTTTACTTTTATAAAAGTAAAACACCAGGGTAAATCATGAACTTTAAGAAAGCTCTGCAACAAACAATTGAACAACGTCAAAACGGTTAGCTTTCGACCCCTATAGTGTTATTCTGTTAAAAGGAATGAGCCAAGCGTAAAAAATATTAAAATATACATTGTTTGCTCTTACTGCAAATAACAATGGTATCTTCTGTCCACAGATCGTTCAATGCCCTGTATATTATTTTTTTCTTTCATTTTTAATACAAATAAAAATTATTTCTTTATTCTGAGGATCATCATTTGAATCTTGTTATGGTCACGTTATCTTACAGTCATTTATCAAATACAATATGGTTCACAAATGTCAAGGAATTGATTCGATTTTTGTAGTTTTATCAGATATCAATGCATCGATAAGTTTTATTACACATTCACTAACAATGTTTATTTACTCGTGTAACTGTAACTCCTACAACGTTAAAAGTGTATCTTATAAATGAAAGCGAAGTCACGCGCCATGTTTTTACAATACGTACTATACTTGATAAATAGTAAAAACTGGAATATTAAAACCGTTAGGCAACAAGTTTCAATAACTGATTCAACAGGAAGAAATCTGATACATTTTAAATTTGAACTCATTGTGGCGTGGCGATTGTTCTTTTAGAGGCAAGCGTCAGAAGGATGATCGCACGTGGAGTCCATTAGCGGACTCCCTGAGAAGGAGAATAGTTGACTTATGCTGGTCATCGTCATTGCCAATTACATTTGAATACAGCGATGCGGGCTTTGCTATATTGCTAGTGCACATGCAAATGAGGAGCGCATCAGGGCCGTGACGGTCAGTTCAACATTTAGGAATTAATACTACTCCGTTCGTTTGATTAATTATGAGAGACGTTTGTAGGGTTCTCAAAGAGATCGCGGTACGTATGATCGGTCATCCGGGTGGACTATTGTAAAATTTATTTTGATTTAAAAGGTATGATTTGATAATGAAGTTAAGATTAAATAGACACGATATGTTAACTAGTTAAATAGATCATTCACTCACAAAGCGGATTTTGTCACAAAAACATAACAAATCATCAAATATAAAAAGATAGGATTACACTTTGTAAATTTCATAAAATTTAAGAGATCCAGAAATCGTTAAACTGCTGACAGATTCTCTATCTTCTTCTTCGTTACAGAAATTAGGAAAATGAAATGAATAGAGGTTTTAAAAGGCGCAAATGAGTGTTTTTGCCATTGATTTATCTCATTGTCAGAAATCCATAAATGGTCCATTAAGATGACACATGACAGAATCTCTCGTGTTGTATTGACTGTTTAAGACAAGTTATTTTCCGATTTTAACAACTTCATGTCAGAAAAAGTTGTTAATTTCTCCAGGTACTTTTCAGACAAAACTACTCTAAGCTCTATAGGTTACCTCCTGACCAAATACCAAATTAATTTGCTCAGTATTGATTTTGACAAGCTGTATTTCTAAAATGTTTTAACCACTATACCTCATACACATACACACACTGGAGAGATCTTAGAAATTGTCCTATTAGTTCTAAGATATACAGAGCGTCTCAGAATTGTATGCTAAAAAGTATACAGAGCGGTTGTCAGTCCAAAATTAAACAAAAAGTTTTATAACACATAAGGTTCAAAATGCTCCCTCATTGAGATCTGACTTTTTCAAGTTTTATCTAATAGCGATGTTAGCAGTCTTTACCAAATGTAAAGCGAAATCTTTGAAAATAGATGCCTGTAGAGTTAGATGTATATCGACTTTTGGAGCTTTTGATAATTTCTTTCGCTTTTTGGAAAAAATGTAATTGCTATTCAGATTTGGGGACAAAGTGAAGAACCAAACTTTCATCAACTGCAATGAGGTAATAATTAATCAAAAATATCTTTTGGATCTCTTACCAGCAACACCAAGTTACTTCTTGATGAGAGTAACCCACGCACGTTTTTACTCTAAACAATTTTGACATTCAAGGAGCTTGCCAGGTTTAGAAAGTCACAAAGGCCTAAATAATCAAATATAGTTATAACTGTACCATTTGAATTTTGAAATACTTGGTATCAATGCCAATATTACATTTCTGGATGATATTATTACAGTAATGTCAATAAGGAGAAAGTGGGAGCCAAACCACGGCCCACAAGCCGTTGCAGGTAGCTTAGTAAAGAGTGACAACTGATTGCTCTAAATGGACTGGTAGAGGACGAATCCTGTCTCTGGGCTGCCGTAGGTGGCGTAGATCAGTTTTTGGAAGGTAAAGCCTGACCTATTTATTAACTCGGTTCTGTCAAAATAAAGTAAAAAAAAAGAGTAGCAGAAGAAAACTTCTTCAAAACTCAAAACAGGAAATAATTCGAAGGAGGTCGGTCAGTACTATAAGGTAGAAGGTTCAGCTGCTAAAACTTGCAAAATTAAATGGCAGCCCGCGCTTTTTTCGACATAGCATTGCTCTTCGATAGCAATCATTGTGTTAACTTAGCATTCTTCTTTACTCCAAAAGACAGTTTTCATTACCTTATTTTGTGCTTCTTTCTCTCACCTTTAATCACCAAACGATGAGAAAACTTGAAATTCTCAAAACCTATCTTGCACTACTAACCTTGGATATGTTTAACTTTCTGTTTGCTTTCAGTTTGAGGGTCATCTTTAATAGACTCTCTACCCAACTTAGCTTTATAGAACGATGGGGCAGACTCATCATAAACTGCAGCCTTGTGTCATGGATTACGACCACACTGAGCTAAGATTGTATATGAATCATCTCGAGATGTCACAACACACACAACAGATTTGTCTAAAAATGCTCGTTAGAAATTAATATTCAACGGTCTTATACATCAGTATCTTGTGACGTTATCAATAAAAGACTATAGAGAGAAGTAACATTTAGATTCTTTTTTAGTTTTATTAAGGGTTTATTTAAAATACTAACTATAGAAAATAAAATATAATGGAGATTCAATGTCACTGGTATTAGGTCTAATTGAACAGTTTTATTTCTACTTGTCCAATTAAGTACTCCAAAAGAAAAAACGTTAAATTTTGTTGAAGCACATAATCTTTGTAATAAAAAATAAAAGGAGAATGATAAAGAAGAAGTGTTTTAAAAAATAGAACGCCACACAGTGGCCCATTTCCCGAAAAAGGCAGACAAAAATCGAAAATCTAAAAACTGAATTTCTCAATTTTATGTTTAGTATCCTGAAATTTGATAAAGGAAGCAGGACTGCACATCGTTGTGGAAAGACAATCAGTTGGGCCTTCAAACATAAAGTGTGAGCGTGGTCAAAGTGACTCATATACGCGTTTCTAGCGTAAATTTTAGTTCAAGTGACTTTTTGCACTGCAAATTAATGGAGAGTGTTGTCGGATGTTTTCCATTAGTTGTTTAATACAATTTTATGTTTTTGCGAGTATAAACAGTGATATCAAACGTAACTGTTTATTGTTTTTTTATGTATTAATATGTTTGAAATTTAGAAAAATAGTTGTGAGTTTGATCGAGTTTGATGGTCTACATTATTTTAAAATGAAGTTTGTGGTGTAGTGTTTTGATTTTTTCCTAGATCTTCTGCCACTAGGCGCCCGACGCAACGCACGGCTAGTCAAGAGGCGCGCGGTAGAGTCGAGACAGTTAAGTTGGTTTCATTGAGTAATTGTAAATTGAAACCAACTGTTTGGCTAAATTTCAGTTTTAAATGACTAAATTTATTACTTTTTTAAAATTACTTCTTACATTTTTCAGTGAATACTGCTGATTTCCAGTGCAGTCGGCGGAAACATGCAGAAGGGTTTCAAATTGCGACTTGAACTCATTGTTGATTCTCCAAAAAAGGGGATATTTGGGACCAGCAAACTCTTCTGTGTCAGTCGGAATTTTAGGTTTGGACATCAAATTACTTCATCGCGCTCACATTATAATGCAAGTTCTCTTATGTGGTTTCGGTGTTAATTTAGATCTTTTTAAACATTATTGCCTGGATATTGCAAAAATGTTAGTGGAAAGTTTTCCATGGTATTGTATTCCTACGTCAATTCATGAAATACTGATTCATGATCTCCTCATTGTCAAATGGGCATCCCTGCCAATTGGGTAACTGCTCAAGAATCGCAAAACAAAGACATCAAGAAATACCGAGAAAGATATTCGCGAAAATGTTCTAGGGAAAGTACCATGACAGATGTTTTGCATTGGTTGCTTGTGTCATCAGATCCGCTAATTTCTAGTTTGCGATTAAAATCAGCAAACAAATGTAAACCATTGTCATCCGAGGCTATACAATTATTGTTACCCCCATATGCACACGCAACAGCTGAATCTTCAGACGACTCTGACGTTAGCTCGGATACAACAGATGATTGTACTTATTTTAGCGATTAGGAATAGTTAACGATTTATTATACAATAATAAATTTTAAAAACGCGAATATTACATATTTTCAAAATTAATAACCTCCAAAACCTTTATAAACTTATTTTTTTTGAATGAATGTATTCTTTCATTAAAAAGTACGTCATTTCAGATTTTGAAAAGATAATATCAAATTGATAATCAGCGACCCTCAAAACCCTTAAATACTAATTATTATTTTAATCCAATTCTTTTTTGATTTTTGTCCGCCTTTTCCGTGCAATGGGCCACTGTGCGCCGATTAGATTTTGATTCAGTTGAATAGTTAGCCTTGGCAATCATATAGGATTGTAATATTTAGTTATTCTTGTTTGTTTTGTTATCGAAAGGTATTAAATAAAAACCAATTATCATATACCGTGGTTAATTGAATCAATCGTTTACTTTGGCACTCAATTGCAAGTTTAAAAAATCGAGTGTTTTATAAAACTATAGAAATTTAGGGCTACAATCACTCAATTGGCTGGGGAGGAACTGTGCTAATATTATCGTTGTAATTCTGGTTCTGATAATGATAGAAATACTTTAATGTATAATATTATAGATGATAGTATCTCCTAATTACAGGCTCGATTACATGACTCGTTGTGGTTTTGTTACAACCACATTGCATCTTTTAACTTAATGACTGATATCATTTTTCTGTCAAATTAAAATTTTATTTGTGTAGACATTTTCCATATATCGATCAGCCGGGCACGTTTTAGAATTGCTGTTACTGATAGGGTTGAAAGCAAATTAAACCTGGGGTAGTATTTAATCATTTAAAGGTTCGTTCTGTCATCACATTCAATTTTTCCTTTAAATCGAGTTTTTAATTTACTTGAAATACTATTTAGTTCATTTCAGACACCCCTTGAAGGACCATGCATACTTTATGAGATAACTGACTAACTTTAAAATAAATTATAAATTATGTGTAAATAATAGCATTTATCATAATAAAATACTTTGTAATATACAAATGTTTTTCATTTATACAAAGTATTTTTCGTATGTAAATGAAAGGTTTAATGTTTTGGAATGTCCGTTGTATAGGTATATTTCATTTAATTACATAGGGTCACCATTCGAAATTTGTTTCGTTATTCTTTGTCGTATATTTGTATAGAATCAAATAAGTGTGTTTTAGTGGTCGTATGAGAAGGGTGAGTCACTGAGAGTGACTGCTTTATGAATTTTCCAGTGACCCTCAACGCATTACTATGATTTATTTTTTTAAGTTTTTACACCTTTTCATACCTAGGTATAATCTAATTATATTTTCATAATTTACAAATTTAAATTCGTTTTGTTTCGTTATCTTTTGTTGTTTCTAAACAAAAGAAACTAAATAAACTGACATGTTCTATTAAAACTTTTGAGTTTCTCATGATGCTAAGAGTTCATGAGGGTTAAACAGTGCAACCTGCACACGTGCATGGTGTACACGAACATTCCCTTTCAGGTATAGAAACGTATTCGGGTCGACTCTGTTTAGTACTTATTATGTCTCGATTACACTCAAAAAATACAACTAGTCTAAAAATTAACGGACCTGTTCTGTTCATCAGGTAGTAGGGACAATAATACATAATCTCGATGACTTGTGTTTTTACTTTATAAACTTAGTAGAACTATTACAGTAAGCCCTTTGCATTGTGTTCATTGTACTAGTTGATTTTCCGTTGAAAATAAATTGATTTTATAGCTTATACTTTTCGTCGCGTACAACAGGTGTTCAACCTGTCCCATTTCATTTTTTTTACCGTGCTCCATCGTTCTATTTAGGGTCGTGCGATTGTTACATTTGTAAAGCTTGGAAAATAAAGAGCCTTATAATTCAAGCTTAGTCCTAGTCAAACTTTGTATTTTTTTTTATAGTAATCGGAGTAACACAAATGCTCTCAGACCTTTTAGTGTTGTAAAAATAAGAGAGTTGTTTTCGCAGCGTGTCAGATGTTATAGGAGACTTCTAATCTGATGCCACGACACGACACTCCTCCCGGTTTTTAATTAGTGCATTTGAAAAGTCGAATACGTCAAAACAAATAGGAGAACTTATTTTTTGTCAAAACCCCAGGCGACAATTCAGGAATTCCCTTTGTTCAACTCACGTCGCGGGAGACGTTTATTTTGAGCACTTTTACTACGAGTTGCGTAGAAACTGCGGGAGTCGCAAAAAGCAAATATTTTCTATAATGCACTTGTCATAGTCGTTTGAAAAACAAGTCTGAATTAAAATACTTGCATTATAATTAGACGTCTTGTTTATGACGCAACATATTTAACCCAAATACAGATTTGAAAGTAGGTCCAACAATAAGAAGACAGTTGAGTTTCAGAATAAATACGACCCACCAGATTTCTGTCATGAAAACACAAGAGAAATTCTATAGATTGGTCGGTTGTTTGAAAAAATATTTTTTCTTTTAATGACAGTTCTTTTTTGTTTCTGACAATCTTTTGTTTCCACAAGAATGAGTTTTATTATTTTAACATAAAAATTAGTCTACTTGATGTTGTTCTAAAGACACTTTAATAGAAATTGTCAAAACATTCTTAAGGCATAAAATCGATTCGACCTAGTAGAATCTGCACAAAATATAGAAAAATCCGTAAAGTGTCAGTTTTCAATTTTATTTAATTTTTAATTTCTGTAAAACAAAAGAAAAATTCTTTGCATCCTAAATTTATCTCTTAAGCTCAAAATATAAATTCATTTTTCAAATGATCTTTGTCTCATTATTAATCGATTAGAAACTATCACTACCTTACATCACTATATATTATATTACAGAAAGGAAATTATGTCATCTCGCACCTGGTGCGAACTACCCGTCAACTAGACACAAGCAGAAATACACGGTGTTTCGATATGGTTCAATAGTGAAGTGTTATTTTGCTCTATTTACAAAATCTTCAATCTTGTCTTTTATTTATCTACTGCAGATCTGTCCAGCCACAACTATAGAAATAGTCTGAGATAAAAGATACCTAAGAGTGATTGATTCTACCTTTCGGGGCAGATTACATGAGAGATTCTCTCAATAGACAGGTTTAGACACCCCAATAGAATTCTTATGGGTTTTGTAAAATAGGCAGTCTAACAGAACCGTGCAGGTACACCTAATATTCTAAAAGACTTTCTGCAACAGTTTCCAACTTGCTACCTTTTCTCTGCACTTATTTTCAGATTTCTGCCAAAACTTCTTTCTGTACTATGTATTAGCTATTAGCTATTATCTATTATTCTTTCACTTTCTCACCAATGATATGGCTTGGTTTAATGGGCTCTTATTATTAAGTTCAGTTCAGACACATCAATCACCAACAAAATGATTGGGGTGTAAGTAGTAGTGTTTAATCCTGCAATATTAGCTCTTCGAATATACTAGAATAAGAATACCTACAATAGGAGACTTGTATTTTGGTTTGCAAAATAAAATTAGTATATGAATGTAAGTTAGAGTAATTCACAAAGAAGATTCTTTTCTTAATTTGGCCACCAACTACTTAGGTCAAAGATTCCGTCGATTCAATCCCAGAACCTAAAAAACCCTTGTCAAAAGGCCAGCAAAGTCCAAAAACCCCGCCAGCTTAATCTGCTCGCAAAGGCTCAACAGGGCCAGACATACTTTCAAACTTAGGATTTAGGCTAGGAGGCACGAAGACTCGGCCAAAAAACCTAGCCCGTGTAGCGGCTATATGTCTGAAACAAAAACGGATATCAAAAAGCGCACCCTCATCTACTCTCTACACTCCAGACACCCCAGCTAAAAATGTTTAAATAACAACCCCTTTACATGCAATACAAGTAACAAATTGTTTTAATGGAAACAAAGCTTAAATCGAACTACTTGATTTAAAGCTACAGTATAAAACGTCTCGTTTGAGTGATAAATATAAATCACGTTATTGAAACAAACGAGTTCACTTCATTTGTTTTAATACAGCCGGCTGGGTGTAGAAGTTTGGAAAGTCTGACTAGTCCAAAAAGCCTTAGAGAAACCGGGTAGGCTCGTCCGGCAGAACATGTAAATTTGGAAAATATACGAAATCCGATTAGGATATCGCAATACATCGTAGAGAACGTTCCATCATACGTTAATTCGTCGACATTACATTCTCTACTATGCTATATAATAATCATGCTGTAAATAAAACGTGCTCAATTAATTGGTTCATCTCAAAGCTGTCCGAAACCGCTTGTCAAAAATAAGCCCGCCAACCCTCTGACCCTATCTTTACGTATTTAATAAAAGAAGACACACCGAGCCGTAGAGGGTCACTCTACCGTACTGCTTTTTTGCCTATTTGATAATTCAAAGGAACGTCTTTAAGAATCCCCTGTTTACGCTCCGGCCCCTTCCCCCCGAGTCCACCAACCAACCGACCTTCACCTCTCCACCGCTTGCGTCGTCTCTTCTTCTTTCCCGGTTAGCTAACTCGTCTGCCCTTTCGTTACCTATCACTCCTATATGTGCTTTTATCCATCTAAATCTAATTCTTACTGAATCTAACACTTCCCTATATATTGTCCACGTTTCCGCCTGTAAACTAGTTGATTGCCGCATTCCCTGTAACGCTAATAATACTGATCTGCTATCGCTATTTAAAGTACATTCCCTAAATGCGGAATTATTCTCCCTAATGTACTTTAATGCCTCTCTAATAGCCAATAGTTCGCATTGAAAGATGGAACACCCCGATCCTAATTTGAATTTCCCATTTTTAATTTCCCTATCTTCGTTATATATAACATATGCCGCGCCTGCGCTACCATCTTCTAATCTAGATCCGTCAGTATATATTTGTATGAAATCCCCCTTTTCCAAATTTCCAATAAAAAATTGAAATTTACCTATATCTTCCGGATGTCCTAAATCACCTATATTTGCTCTACTTTCTATTTCCCTTCCTTGCAAACCTAATGTTTCTAAAATTCCCTCTGATCTATTCTTAAAAATTTTGTTTTTATCTACTTCTGCTTTTAAAAATAAATCTATTAGCATAACCTGACTAAGAACTAACACTGCTTCCGTAGATACTGTATTGTATGCTGCCGCCGCTCTAACTGCCAAAATTCGTAGTACGCTTAATAATTTTTGTTTTTGTCTAACTTTTAAGTTCACTGCCCATATTTCGGCAGCATATGAAATTCCTGGCTGTATCGCCCCTTCGTATATCCTAGCTGCAGAATTACCCCTAAAGCCCCACGTTCATCTAGCTGCAGCTCCTAATCTATTTGCTAGTAATTTTCCTTTTTGAGTAATATATTCGATGTGGCTATTCCAAGATAACCTATCATCTATTAAAACACCTAAATATCTAATACTATCCTTGCAGTGAATTCTATCTTCGCCCATTCGAAAAGTTGGTTTTTCCTGACCTAAACTTTTACCAAAAAATAAAGCCTCGGTTTTACTCGCGTTAAGTTTTAGTTTTTCATCTTTTGCCCATTCTAATAATTTGCCTAACGCATCTGATCCTCTCTTTTTTAGTGTCTTAAACTGGGATGCCCTTACTATCACTAATGTATTGTCTGCGAACGATACGATTTCGCAACCTTCTGGTAAATCTACCCTAAATATACTTTCATATAATAGATTCCAGTAGATCGGTCCGGAGCACGAGCTTTATGGGCAGCCCCTTTCTAATCTCCTGGACACTGTATTTGATGAAAGTTCTACCTGAGCTATTCTATCTGTAAAAAAGCTTCTAATTCATTTTAATAAATTTTTTGGGCCATCCCTTCGCTCTAACTCTATTATAATCCTAGGCCACCAAGCGTTATCGAATGCCCCTGCAATATCTAACGCAATTAATGAGCAATATTCTCCCTGTATTTTCGCTTTTTTAATTATCTCTATTACTCTATGTATCGCATCGGTGGTGGTACGTCCTGATCTAAACCCGTACTGTCTATCGTTAAACCCCCTTTGTCTATTAACTAAATAAACTACTCTATCTGCAATTATCCTATCTAATGCTTTACCTATAAGTGGAAGCAAACTAATTGCTCTAAAACTGCTAGGGTTCGAAATGTCGTCCGGCAGAACAGACCGATATACCGAGGATCGGTCCGGCCAGAATTTGAGTTTGAAACACACTTCCTTTCCGTCCCTGGGTGTTTGCAGTTTCTTCGGCGTCATTGGTTTTCAGAGCGTCCGCTGTCGATCCTTTTCCCGTTGTTACCTAGGTTTACTGCACCTTTTGAGGGATACAGCAAGTTCTCCTGCCTTGGGAGGAGCAGGACTATCGACGTCGTTTGTATGCTTCCTGAAAAGTCTTTTGTAACCGCCAACCAGAAAAATGCACTCGACAACGAGCATCCTTCTCTATCTCACGCCATTATCGCCCACGATAGTCAGTATATGTCTAATCGTATGTATTGTCCCTGTTGTGCGTGTCACCTTCAACCAAGCCTTCGTCATGGGTAGCATAAACACCACAACCGGTTTTAACTCCAATTTTCCGTCTCCAACACCACATTTACCCCGATCGCCAACAGCAACATCTTTGAACATGCAAACCGCTCTCCACCACGTTCCATTCCCCATTACAACCAATTACATTCACATTTGACAAGACTCCTCAAGTCTTATTATTAAAGCCGAAGAGGCTGAGAAGAACCTCCCGCCTGAATCAAACATTGAAAACACACACATAGTCTATGCAGACGTCTAATTGTTACCATTTGGTTATCCTGACCGGTAGCAAATTTTCTTTTATTATTGTGGTTCTAGGAACCCATAAACGGAGAATGTTGATAATATAAAGTTAATCTGAGAAGAGTTATCTCTGGAGGACTACATACTTATTTGCAAAAAGTGGTTACTACTCAACTAGATGTAGCTGATTTCTTATTTTATTTCAGTTGGCAATACAAAAACTAGGACGGATGGTTTTGCGAAACTGGAATGTTGTATTACATGATCAAAGGTCTAACAGGATAGCGATTGTTAATACGAGGGCCACTCTGGTTCCAGCGAGATACATTGAAATGTGTGCATACTTAGATAAAATAATATTATCTTAAGGAAGTCTATTCGTCAGGTGTCTCAGTCCTGCAATATCATTAAATGCCAATCAAGTGTGCTAGAAACAAAAAATTATTTAGTTCGTAAACGTCATGGAGTTGAGTAGAGCAAACTTTCGTGCATTAATTTACTATGATTTTAAGTGCGGTTTAAATGAAAACCAATGCATGGAACGCCTAACTTTAGCTTTTGACGAAGAGAAGCCTTCAAGGGCAACCATTTATCGGTGGTTTTCTGAATTTAAACGAGGTCGGAATTCCTTAATTGACGAACCACGTGAAGCAAAACTGAAAACTGCAGTCACTTCAAAAAATGTTGCTCGTGCCCAACTTCAAAAAAGCAACGCGCCATGAAAAAAAAGTTATGTAGCCGTCTTCCTTAGAAGTGCTGGTTTAGTCAAAGCCATTAAGTTAGAAGAACAGCGCACAGTCACTGCAAACTGGTACATCAATAAATGTATGCCTGAAGTTTTTGAAGGACTTGATGTAAGGGGCCTTTTGTTGCATCAAGACAATGCATCTTCGCATTCGGCGCGCGCCAGTGTTGATTATTTGAGGGAAAATAATATCCGCGTGATTGAACATTCACCTTATTCACTTGATTTGGTGATGTATGACTTCAGACGAGATTGATACAGCAATTCATCAGTATTTTGACAGTATTCCGAAAAATTAATGGCGAGCAGTTTTTGATTTGTGGAAAATAAGATGGGATAAATGTATTGAGAACAAGGGGGAATACTTCGAACATTTATAATAAAATATTATCAAATTTGCACTTAGGTTTTTATATCTCACTGGAACCAGAGTGGCCCTCGTAGACGGTTTGGTAGCATTCAAAGGAAGTTCTTAAGATGTAGAAAGAAATATGTCTTTCTCTTTGTATTTACTCTTTTTATTTTTTCTAAATCTGTTTGATCCCATCCCATGGCGAGGCTTTAGGTTCACACAATCACAATGGTCTTAGTGATCTCCTAGTGTTTTTGGCAAAATTTCATGTTTTGGGAAAGAAGAAATGAGGTCAATAATTTTTTTAGATTTGTTTTGATGAATTTCTCCATTTTACAGATAGGAATTTTCAAACATAAGTAAGATTGGCAAGGAAAAAAAGGCTACTAAATTATTAAACAAAGAAAGCTGCTTTAACATGTTTTTACCTTCTGGGCTTATTATAATTTTAGAATAATTACGAAGGTGGTCTGAAAAGTTTCCGACCTCAACGTGAAGATGGCGGCACTCGTAAATAAAAGCTACTGAATTTCGTTGTTCATCTGTTGACAGTTACTCACCAAAGTTTCAGCCATTTTGGACGCGCAGTTTTTATGTAACAGTCGTTTGAGTGAGTTGATGTGAGTTTTTTTGTGAAAATGAACAAAATCGAGTATCGAGCTGTCATTAAATATTTGTTTTTGAAAGGCAATACGCCTTCGCAAATAAAAGATGAGTTGGATTCTGTGTATGGGGACTCTGCACCATCATTTACCACAGTGAAATTTTGGGCTGCTGAATTTAAACGTGGCCGTAAGAGCTTGGGAGACGATGAACGTTCGGGACGTCCAGAAACTGCAACTATCGACGAAAACATCGCCAAAGTTCACCAAATGGTGCTAGACGACCGCCGAATTAAAGTGAGAGAGATAGCAGAGGTTATGAACATGTCAAAAGAACGTGTTTGTCACATATTAAATCAACATTTAGGCATGAGAAAGCTGTCCGCGCGTTGGGTGCCGCGTTTGCTCACGTTAGACCAAAAACGTGTTCGAATGAATATTTCCAACGCTCTTTTGGCGCAGTTTAGGCGAAATAAATCCGAGTTTTGGCGCCGATTAATTACTGTAGATGAAACTTGGATACACCATTATACGCCCGAAACAAAAATACAGTCCAAACAGTGGACTGCAAAGGGGGAACCGGCTCCAAAAAAAGCAAAAACTGTTTTTTCGGCTGGGAAAGTGATGGCGACTGTTTTTTGGGATAGTCATGGAGTTATTTTAATCGATTATCTTCAAAAAGGAAAAACCATTACAGGAGCATACTAGGCATCATTACTTGACAAACTGAAGGCAGAACTTGCGAAAAAGCGGCCACATTTGCAGAAAAAGAAAATCCTGTTTCACCAAGACAACGCACCGTCTCACACCTCAGCGGTTGCAATGGGGAAAATCCACGAATTACGGTTTGAACTGCTTGACCATCCGCCTTACTCACCAGATCTAGCCCCAAGCGACTTCTTTTTGTTCCCTCATCTAAAAATTGCGCTCGGAGGACAAAGATTTTCGTCAAATGAAGAGGTAATCACCTTGGTGAACAATTATTTTGCAGAGAAAAGTGCCGAGTACTATTTGGACGGGTTACAGAGATGGGAGCATCGCTGGGAGAAGTGTGTAGAGTTACAAGGAGACTATGTTGAAAAATAAAAAAAAAATCAGAAAAAATGTCTTGTATCTTTGTTAGGTCGGAAACTTTTCAGACCACCCTCGTATTTAGGAAGTCTCTTGCTAGACATTATTCCTATTTTCACCTCATTTTAGAGGGAATTCCTAGAAATTGACACATATTGGTTTGGCAGTAAACAATTAAGTATTCAACAAACCATATCGACAGTAACATCCTTCCAATCCGGTCACTGAGTATTTAGCTCCAATATACTGCAAAAACTTCTGTTCAATTTTTTTCGCAAGAAGTTTTGTCACATTTACAAATATGGAAAAAAGTCATTCTTTGAATAATTTAATTTTCATTATTCTATATAGTTTTGTTCTTCTATAGTTTTGATGGTTTTGCCATAGTAGCTTTCTACTTTTGTTCTATATCTGTCTCAGTTTAACTGAAGTAAGTTTATCTATTATCTCGATACCACTTAATGCACCTGTAATTGACTGCCTTATTAACTCATCATTTTCTTAGTTTCTAGAACAAAATGGTTACCTGACACCTTTGATTATTTCCGTCGTTTCTTCTTTGTTGAATGCAATCCTGATAATATTACCCTTCAAGCTTTCGTATTTTGTTTCAAAAACTTTTTTATAAATTATAAATTAAAGCAGTCAGCAAATTTCGATCTCGATATCTTTTATTTCAAAAAATATGTCGCTATCTGGGATTAATTTAATGTCTTAATGTCATTGTTAATGTTTGTTAGAGACTCAACACATCAACTCTTTCCTAAAACTGTTTTCAGTGTAGTGGTAACATTTCTCTTTCGTTATGTTAAAATCTATCTAATCAAAAAACTAAGTAATCAAAAATCAAACTTAGGTTATGTTGCATATACAAATTTAGATTTAAAAATGTCATTTGATATCTACTAATAAATTAGAATTTTCTTTCGGTTTTGCATACAGATATCGTTAGAGGGAATTAGCCAACTGTAATAATTAACTGGGGATCCCTTTGCAACTGCGACGTCTAACATACAATGTGACAGCTTCGAGGTGACTCTTGTGATGCTAGATCATTAATTTATTTTACAAATCAGCTTATTCGAACGCCAGAGCCGTTCTGCATTCTTATAGGCGGGTTCTTATTATGAGGGAGCTTGGTAAATGAGAAAAGCGCGATAATCCCCGAGACTTCACTGCAACTAATTACGGAATGAAGCAACCCTTCCTTCTACACAACAACAGTGTTTCTCTACCGTGTAATTGTAATAATTTTATATGAAACGCTATAATCGTGAACTACCGTTCTGATGCTCAAAATAAAGTTCGGCGGGATTTTGATGAGTCATCGGTATTTATCTGTTTAATCATTAATGTACCCAATCTCTCTCGCAAGCCAGTGTCCATCAATGCGGCCACACCATTTCATTTGCATGCATAATAAGTAACCCTTGCTCAATTAAGCTTAGTTTTGTAGGCAGGTCGTTGTTCATCTTAAATCCGTGTAAATGGCCCATCTGGGAACGGCATTCTAATGCTTAGCCCTTGGTCACTCAGGTTTCCGTAATCGTAATGAATGGAACTGTTGATTAGAAGATTTAATTATAAAAGGGTCGTCTATTATTTGACACCCCTACTCTCCAAACTGGATTAGCGTTGAACATAATCAGTTACCGTATTTCACGAATGTTATACTCGGCCAATATTTGTATCGTTTTCATAAATCAAAAGCCAGACGGGCGGAGTCGGTTATTACTGAAAGTGCGTAAGTAATATTTCAGGGCTAGAATAGATTATAATCAATCATCTAGACCGTGTTGACCTGCGGCGACCCCGTCAGATTATAACTTTGTCCGAATTCTTCCAAACGCATTGCGTGATGGATCCGAATCGATCTTGTGTGCACCCTGTTTTACCTTTCACAAAGATTATAACAGCTTTGATCGGCGACTGCAGCGCACAGCGAGGGCACATAATTGCCCAGATTGATTCTCAATTGAGATTTTCAATTGACGTCTTTGTGAGGCTTCCGTTGCGTACAGTCCACATCTAGTGATTATTATCCCCATCAAGATCTTCATGTAACAAATAAGATCAAAGACGACCTAATGACTCTTTGTTGAATAAAAATACTTGGAAATCCAATCTGAACGGTTTATTTTATTTTTATTTATTTATTTTTCTGAATATGAATTGACAAGAAAAAATGAAACGAAACGTTTAGCTTTTTCTAGTTTTTAGATTGCACAAATTATTCCAAACATGTCTTACTTGTTGAACCCACGTCCCTGTTTTGTAAGTTATGTTCATGTCACAGAAACTTCATTCTATTCTTAGATTTTTAAGTTTCCACCGAGCGTTTGCTACTATAAAAATTTTATGCAGGAATAGGTACGTAACATTCATTTGTTTTTGAAAGGCATGTATAAAATATGCAAAACACAGCAATGTTTGACACTTCTGAAACATAAATTTCCAGTTCCTTTTAGAATAAACTAAAAATCCCAACTTCTACTCACACGTGCAGGAGTTCTATTAATGCAGCTGCATTATTTGTTTGTATATTTGTTTTTTTATTATTTAAATAAAAATGAACTGCTACTGTTTGCTATTATAAAATTAATATTGTTGAACAGAATAAAATCTCAGCAGCAGTAATTATCTGTTAGAACTTAAAGTAGGTTACTGTTTACGAGCTTCTAAAAGTGTTTTTACCAAATTACTCGCACTGAAATTATGCATAAACGTAAACCAAGCATGCTGAGATAGAGCAATAACTAATAAGTGATGTGCTATTAATAGTTTGTAGTACGTTTGTTAATCTAATAAAATTCGTATTTCTGAAACATATAGAGAGAACATGTATAGGTGCAGCTGTGATGCAATTAGCATGCTTAAAATTCAATATGTTTCACTTTATATACAGGGTGTTCTATCTTCTTGGTATTTAAATTTGTAAGTAAATTGGTTCTATTATCACTGCTAGACTTTTTTATTTTTGAGGAACTATAACAAACACCAAAATGTTGAAGGAGCAAAGGTTCAAAAAAATTGTGCTTTGAGACACTATTAAAATTACCTTTTTTAAAAAAGAGGCTTTCTGCAGTTTTTTGTCATCTCTTATTTTGTGAACTGAAGTTCTTTTCATTCGAAAAAAGAGAAAACAGAATACCTTCTAAGATGCATCCATTACAAAATCGATATTCCATTGAGTCCTTTTCTATTTAGATATATAGATGTGGAAACACTGAGAATAGTATTTCAAAGGAGTAGCAACGTTGAACATGCCTTATTGAAACCTAATATCCCAGGTACTTACGAATTTACTGTTTTTTTAGACACAAGATGTGTAGGTCACATTGAGAGGGTCTCAGTGACAGAGAGATGAAAAATTCACTATTTGCTACGTGGAAAACCCTGTTTGCTCTTATTGTTCAACGTTAGCTGTTGCTTATACTTTAGTCATTAAAATCAAACTGGACATTTCATTGTGTTTGCTCAAAATAGTTCTATCAGCCCGAACTACAGAAAATCTTTCAACTGATTCTCTATCTTCATGGTTTTGATATACTCTAAGCAACAATAAATCAAAAACTGCTGCGTGTACTGATAGCACAATGCTTGTGGCAAGATACTACTGAGATCAAAGCAATAGAAAGTGGTAGAAAGTCAATTGCCAAATGAAATTTGACCATATCGAATGTAATTGTTCTTCTTTTGGATATTATTTTGACGCAATTATATGTGAACCATGGGTGATAGACAAAACTAAATTTTGCTTATTGAAAAGATGGAAAAGAATCAATGAAACAAATCTGAGTAGCAATGAATTGGCAAAGAATTACTCTATGTAGTTGATTAGAAGTTGAACAAGCTTTGCGATTGTTATGTCATTTTTTGGTTTTGCAGTGTTCTTTAATAAACGGAAAAATTAAGAAAAGCTAAAGCCTACACAAACGTTAAATTTCAAAAGGTCTAGAAAATACTAGTCTAGACGCTGCTCTGATAATTTCTAAAATATGCACCTATCAATGTTTCCTATTGCTTGTTCAATCAGAGATTAATTAATTGATTAACAAGTAGCACTATAGAATAGAATGAACCACCGTACCGAGCAGGAGCTTTTTTTAGAGATATTTTGCCATTGAAAGACTATTCCAATGTGTCAAACAACATTCGAGGGACAACGATTGGGTTGTTTGCAACTGGACTCGAATATATTAAAGATCCTGCAATTCTTCCCCACTTTGTTTTCTATAGGACAGGATTTGTCAGCTGATAGATACTATTGT